>BHDV01000190.1:27770-56733 GCA_005406045.1 Adoxophyes honmai
CCAATTTTCAGCCATATCGGTACAGCCGTTCTTGAGTTATAAGTGGTGTAACTAACACAACTTTCTTTTATATATATAGATTTGATTTGAGCACGTATGGTATAGTCTTAGTTTAAAGTTTAGCCACATAAATATAATTATGTATTTACAAAATATAATTATTAAAGCTTGTTTATTTGTTTATTTTATAAATGTCAGTCATGTCTTCACCTCATAGAGCAGCTCGTAGCCGAGCAGCGCGCCCCCCTGCGCGGGCGGCGGCGGCGGCTCCCACCACACGCGCAGCGCCTGCGCCGACAGCGGCTCGCAGCGCACGCGCAGCGGCGGCGCCTCCGGGACTGCACAAGCAAGGACATACTAACAATAAGCTTAGTATTGCTATCAGTAGGACGTCCACTGTACATTAAGCCTCCCTTGCAAGACAAGATGACTAAAAATTACTTTTAATTCAGTGTACAAACTTTAAAAATGCTTTAGGTACAACTATAAACTTGAATGAAATTGCAGTGCTGATCGTACTGCCGATAACAACCCGGCTGACCGATCACGGAAGCGGGTCACTTCACGGTACAATTTGTACCATGGCTTCTTTACCTTTGTTAATTTTCAGTTATTTGATAAACCAAAAAAAAATGTGTTTTACATTTATCCCATAATTTAACTGTCAGACTAACAGGGAAAGTTACTCGCCAAGCTGTAAAAACCTACCTCCTTCCAAAATAGTGGCAGACAGGCACACAGGCCTTTGACCTTTATCAAGTCGTCTGTCCATCTTGTAGGTGGACATCCTACGCTACGTTTGCTCGTCCGTGGTCTCCATTCAAAGACTTTTCGACTCCATCCCATCGGCCATCTGCTCTTCGTGCAATGTGGCCCATTCCCACTTCAACTTGCTAACCATAAAAGCGAGTCTCTCGCAAAGCTAAAACCTACCTCCTTCCAAAGTGGTGGCAGTGATCGGCGCGCTAGGCGGCCCAGCGCCGACTGCATTGAACGCTCGCACTCGCACTTCATAGTGCGCATGCGTGCGTAACGGCGCGAGCGTCGCGCTGGCCGCTCCCCACCCCGCGGCGGTGAGCGCGCGCGATGCATTCTCAACGCCGCCGGCCTCCCGCCATACTACTACGTAGCCCAGCAACTCGCCGTTCCACGAGTCTTGGGGAGGGGCCTAAAGAGGTTTAGAATAGTTCAATTTTTATATAAAAATAAAACTTTAAAATTTTCCATGTAGTCTTGCCCTGTTTTTATAGTATCAATAGTATCACTTCAGTACTAAACACTGCAATAATATATGAATTGACGAATTCAAGACCTGGTCCTGCTATAGAACAAACCACGATCAGGAAACCAGTAGTTCAGTAACAGACTTCTTTTCATTCATCTTCATCATTTATTTTCATCATTCTTCATTTTCTTGCTTACCTGCCATTTGACCAGCAGTTCTCCAGGAGCTGTGGCTTGCACGTTCACATTGTGAGGAGGTTCTGATGGAGCTGAAACACAACAGCAAAAGATATAATTATCATAATTATTATATCAATAGACCGGGGTATTTACCAGACAGTAAATAATTCTTCATTCTTAGAAAAAGACGTCAGGCAATGTTATTTGGAGATTAAATAGGGCAGGGGCACTCTGTGGCTGGACTGTTTAACACATGTTACATAGGAGTCAAAGTGTATCTTATCATCTCCGTGGGCGATCTTGTGAAAATATAATGCCTAATTTTTTCATCGTCCACATCGTCCACACTACGTCTCTAATATCACATGTTTTGTCAATCGCTTGAAGGTCAGCAGGAAGAGATCCCTTAAGGGATATGTTCGCCTTTGTACTTGTGTTTTGTTCTGTACTTATTAATTTGTCATGTTTATTTTGTACAATAAAGAGTTACATACATACATACATACATACTACGTCAAAGGCACTCAGCCTTTGCACTGTTTAAATTACCCTTTAGACCAGTTTTTGATCATCCAATGGTCTAAAATCGAGTCGAGGATGGCCTCGAAGAAAGTATATCGACCAGATCTGTGATTTTTTAAAGACGGGCCAAATTAGGAGTATCCGAAATCGTCGAGTATGTATTACGAGAGTGGTAAATTGAGTGAAGCGAGAGGATTATGTTAGAATAGGTGCGAATGGCACTCTGTAGTCTCTGCCTACCCCGAAGGAATGAGGCATGACATTTATATGTAATAGTCTAAAATCTTTGGCTTGTCGGTTAAGTACCTTCCTCTTTGGTCTGCAATATGACGGGTTCAGAGTAGTCGCTGTCACCAATGGCGTTGACAGCGGCGAGGCGCAGCGCGTATGCTGTGGCTGGCCGCAGCCCTTCCACACGATATTCCAATGTCACCTCTCCACTTGGTTCTTGAGATTCCTGTCTAGAGAAAAACCACTTACATGAACATCACGCCTTTATTACCAAATAAGTCACAGATAAAAAAAGACGAAACCATGACTACTTTACGTATTTTAGGTAAAATAGGTATAACAGTGACAGGTTGGTAACGAATACACTCACGTCTTTCTATCGAGATTAGCTCGACGTGTTCCGGGTCAAGTCATGACGCTTTATCATCGCTAGTCGCCCAAAAAGAGCGGTTGCGCGCAGTGCGTCTAGCCGCAAAGATTGCCGTGGCGCATTACTCCAGACACTGGGATACTAATTGGCCCGAGCTAATCTCGTTAAGATGGGAGTGTATCCGCTTTATTTCACTAATCCATCATCATAAGCAGTCATGTTGGGTCTAATATTTTGGACATATACCTTCTGAAACTCTTGCCATCGAATGCTGCGGGAGATCTTACAAAGCCGCTTTGTCCAAAGACCACAACTACCACAAGTGATCTTTAGGTAGAAATACTTACTTTTCCACAACTCTATCAGCAGGGACTTCTCTGGTCGGTGCGTCGGTCCATTCGTCGGTCTCTGGGCGGTGCCGGTCGCCGACCACTCGGAACTGTAGGCGGTAGGAGCGAACTCGCGCGTTGCCGTCGTAGCCGCGACGCCATGACAGAGTCGCGCCGCGTGCGCCGCGCCGCGACACGGAGAGACCGCGCGGCGCTTCGGGAAACTCTATGGGATAGTTGTGGTAGAAATAATGATGCTGAATCTTCTTGCATTATTTTTCATTGACAAAATTGGTATTGAAATAGAAAGAGGCCAGAAAATAAAGCCAAGATCTATGTCACGTGCTTGACCTCCTTAGATCAAATTGCATTTAAATGTTGTAACTTTTAAAACGAAAATTAATTAAATTTGGAACACGAGGTTTACATGGCTGGCGTGGCGATGCAACACTGTGCCGCCATGACACTGGTCTGCTGCCACTTTCGCTGTTCTGTTCACATTCGACGGGCATTAAAATACTCTTGTACTTTTATGAAATTTGCCTTCAGGCTTATTCGAATGATAACACCTATTGCCATGCAAGAGTCAGATAAATAACAATCGCCACGTGTATTAAAATAAATGCTCTGCTACTAAGTATGTGACCTTCACCTTGCACAGCTAGGTAGATGAGCAGCTCGTCTCTCCCATAAGCATTTTCTGCGCGGCAGCGGTACACGCCAGAGTCATGCCGCTCAGCGTGAGCGATACTCAGCTGCGAACTAACGCCAGCTTCTGAACGCTTCTCCGACACTGATACCCTGGAAAATGATGTTTAGGATTCTGTTACTTTACGTTCATCACTAGATGTAGGGCGAAGAACGTGCTAGCTGAAGTGGGACTGGGCTGAGTAGTGTAAGTCGTATGCTGAACGAGTAATGGGCGAAGATTATCACCCATAAGCTCTGAGAGAAGACCAGGTAGACTTAGAAGGTAGTGGCAACACGAGCTAAACTCTTTTTTGAAGAGCAGGTCGCCCGGCAAAAGACCGAGAGTATTGAAAACCTTGGGGGAGGCCCAGAACTGGGACAATACAGACTCAAAATAACAAAAAATCTCGTGTAGCATGTTTCGGATCTTATTGCTCAATTAATTAGTTGATCCTTAAGTTACTGCTCCTCCCTACTATTCAAAGGTCTCTTTTGAGATACGCCCATCTTTGTACTTTTTATTTGCGGCGTATTTTTTAAAAGTATCTTCACGTACATTACTTATTTAATCCTTTCATCCCATCTCAATAAAATTGTCAGATTCTAACCTGTAAGTTGAAAGGTCAACACGCTTCATATTGTGTGTCCACTGCAGCGCAAGCGGCGGGTCGCCTCGCGCCTCGCACAGCAGCGTCGCCTGCGCAGTTCGCTTTACCGTCATATTACGAGACGAGAACTCGAAGTGAGCTGGTTCTAAACAAAAAAAAAGGAAGATTGAGTTGTGTTGGTAAACTAACAACAACCACAAGATGGATAGCAGTGGCGATGTAGACGGGCATGGTGGAAAGAATTGGACGTGTCCCTGAATGATTGATCGGTGTTTGCAAAAAATCAGTACGATTGGAGAATATGGCTGAAGGCTCTTGGTCGGCAGTGTGACACAAACTGTTGCTTTTAATTTTGAAATTAATACTAATTGACATTTAGCTGCAGTAGCTCCACAGTTTGTTCTGTGACCTCTTATCTAAAGGATACCGCCGTTGAGTTTTCGAAAATATGCAACTTCAAATGCACCAAGAGCTACACAATGATGGACATTGGACAACCCTTACTTAACGACGTTGTAGATAGGTTAACGCTGGGAGGGCACAGCTGAAAAGTCAAGCTCCCCTACATTAAAAAGCCGTACCAAGCAGTGTGATGTACTTAATATAGGCAGGATGTTGTATTGCAGTTACAGAAGTAAGAAGTCAGTTAGTACCGGCTGAAAGTCTTTGAAGCCATAATATTGACGCAACTCAACTCCAGAACCTTGTAAGTATGATGCAGTTCATGCTTGAACTTCTCAAATTGTGTTAGAATGGGGACTCACCATTGACTGAAAGACTGATGACTTTAGACAAGCCACGACCGATGCCGTTGTCAGCGCGACACATGTACTGGCCTTCGTGGTGTCGCGCGGCCGGCGCGATGCTGAGTGATCCGTTGGCCAGCACAGAGTATTGCAACTCCAAGTTGGAGACTTGCCTGAAGTCATTCACCCCAGAACCTGTCAAAAGCAGAACCTTTAGGTCGAGGAAGAAATTGTGAAAAGAGACGTGAAAAGTCTTAAAGTGTTACCATGTCCTTTGAGCCAAGTAATCCGAGGTTCAGGATAGCCCTTGGTAGCACAGTGGGCTAATATCTGAGTTCCCAAGAGAGCAGATACGTCTTGAGGCTCGTACACCCACGATGGTGCCACTGAAATTAGTAATACAATTAGTTAGACATTCAATAAAGATGATGCTTACTCAAAATGAGACGTATAACATAAGACACCAATCATCTGAGACTATTGAACTAAAATTGAGCAAAACAATTGAAAATTTTATAAATGAAGTTTTGAGATTACCTTTAACAGCAAGGCGCGCTGTGTGGTTAACTTCAGCGGCCGAGTTCGTGGCAACACAGGTGTATTCACCACTGTGTTTTGACGTCACGTGTGAGAAAATTAGGAAGCTAAACTCGTCTAGAGACTTTTCCTGGACCTGAAGAAACAAAACATGACCAATCATCTTAGAGACCATGTCAATAACCTCGAAGGAACTATGGCCTGACATCCTTGTGCGCAATCGTCTCTGAGACGGAGGCGAAGATACAGCGGATGCCAGTGAAGACTACGAGGGTGGAGGGAAAAATCATCGTGTATCACTATGACGTGCTTATTTGCCTCCACTACTGTCTTTCATTATCAGGGATGGTCGCAAACTAATATGTCAGACCATAGAAAGCTAACTCTAAGAATTGCAGGAGGCAAGTATTTTACTGAACACTGAAGTTGTATAGTCTGGTATTGGAAAGCAGATGACCATTACCTGCAGTATAGAAGGGATGTGCTGTCCATCTTTCAACCAAGAGAAGTAAACAGGTTTGTCTCCTGACGTAATTCCACACAAGACCTGAATCGAACTTCCTTCAACTAGGTCCGTTGGAAACGAAAACCCAGCGATTTTAGGAGGATCTGAAAAGAACATGAATATTATGACCAGTGACAAGAAAGAACTTCAATGATTACGTCATCAACCTATACAGAGTGGCCAGAAATTGACCGTAAATATTTTAACCAGTGGTCGGGTATACGCGTCTGAAAACCCTTCACCTTGTGGGAGACGTATGTTTCAACGCTTTTCAGGTCGCAGCGCCCAGTGTGTTACCTAGCACACGTCTTGTAGTACGTAAGTCCCATTAGTCAGTGCAACTGTTCGACATTGTGATGCTACGCGGTTGAATTAGAGCCGGAGGACAATGAAGTGAACAATATTTTCAGATTTTATTTTTTTTTTGACTCGAAAATTCCGGAAAAAAAACTTAAAAGAGGAAAACCTCTTTAACCACCAGAAGACCACTGGTTAAAATAATAACAAAAAATTGATCAGCATTAGCGACTTACTCCTTACAAAGACTTGGACATCCTTCTGCGCATACTGTCCTCCTGGAGCGGTCACCCGACACGAGTAGACACCAGCATCAGCAGGTTCAGCCGGCCACAGGAGCAGCTCTCCCCCCAAGCCTGACAGTGCTCGCCCCCCGCTCCCCCCACTCAGCTCCATACCGCCCCGCTGCCAGACTATCTCGCTGCACACACCAAGGAAATAAGTGAAGATTATGCCATCATCATCAAAACTTAGAAGTTGTTTATACACAAAAGACTCAAAAAGGAAAAGGACTCAAAGTTTCGTAGAGAGATCCCTGACTGATTTACTTTTCAGTTCACTAGAAGCAGTTTTTAAGTTATAAGTTCGATGAAGTGGTACGATCAATGATCCTTGCCCATCGCTTTGAAATCATGTGAACCTATGTATTGTAATGGTCGCTTTATGGTTCGTACCAATATCAAATAGTTATATTGATAGTTAAATCTAAATTACTTAACGTAACGTCAAAACGTAATCTAACGTTATCCTACCCCTAGTAAACAGTTCTGTTGATCTATAGTATAATAAGAAGTAAATAATTCTAAACTGAACACCATACGGGGAGCATTTTTTGCATTTTTATCGGTTCCCAAAACATCGTTAAGAAATTGCCCATTTTGTACTCTTAATTCCTCAGCTATTTTAAAATGTCATACTTTCACCTTTTTATGACAGTCTACTAATAAATAGGTGACAAAAGGAAAATCCTTAACCAATCCCAAAAAGAGGAGGATCAGGGATATTTAATGATTTCAAACTTTAGACAGTAAAAGACTGATAACAGGGTAACAAAAGTACAAAAGACAAAACAGAGGTAAACGGTAACTTAAACGAAACTTATAAGTTTACTAAGCAAATGCACCTCCATCAACCTGATTGGAAATCCGGAGTAGGGACAGTAGATGGTCGTGTTGACGCCGGCCACCACGCGGACGGGACCGATGTTCCGTATTGAAGGGTGTCCTGGAAATATTTTGGATATAAGAAGGAAACTGTTGAGATAATCTTGATCATTCTGGATATTAAGCTTGTAGAAGAAAACAAAATAGTTCATACGATACATAATTTAGTAGTTTATGATCGCTAGGCTAAACTAGTGGGGATAATCGGCGCTTCTGGAGCAACGTAGGAAGTAAAGTGCGACTGATCTACTAATAAGGCGTCGCCGTCCACACTTTCTTGCTCATCGCGATACCAAATAGACCTAAAAAATATTACTGAGCATTGTTCCTTCTGCTTTTGCCGTGTGACCTTAATTTACCGTGACCTGCATGTATATGGAAAAGTATGATTCAACTATTCAATTTCTAGCACACGATAAAAATATCACTCGGTGGCAATAATAGGAATAGCGAAGATGAACCTATGTGTAGTAGGCCTCTTATAATGTAAGCCATTGTATCCGAACTAGCTTTTCCCCGCATATCTACGCGTATGAAGGCATGGGGGACAAGCTATTTCAATGATATATCTATGGAATAATTAATCGACTTACCATAGACGTTAAGTCTTGTGGAGTGTTCGGCCGCGCCCCGAGAGTTGTGCGCGCGGCAAGTGTACCTCCCGCCATCTTCGGGCCGTACCGAAGAGATGTTCAGGTAACTCACGGAGTCACCATTAGCCCCCATGAACTGGGTTATTGTTCTGTGAAATCATACAGTGAAAAAAAGATTAATATTTCACACGAAATATTGCAACGATGGGGTCGTGGTTGTCAGACATCATTGGTGAAAGACCTGTGTAAAAGACTGGTTCTGGCATCAGGTAAGCATAAAGTTGACGCTTACTTCTCTCAAAGGTCGTGGTCGAGTCATGCGACAAGCGTCTTTGGAACAATGCCAAAACGGGAATGAAATAGATTTTACGCTCATAACTCGTAAAAATATACTTTCTGATCGTGAGCGTCATATGGAGTTCTTATTTTATTAAGTTTCAATATTCCATTATACTTTCGAGCAAACAAAATTGTAATTAGAGATTTATACCTACACAAAAATTAGGAAATAAGTAAGTAATTTTTGTTTTTAATTGAGTATCTAATAATCACGAGAACCTAAGAACATAAGGTTCTGAATGTGTTAATATAAAGCCCAGGAGCTGCAACTGATTGGCGGCGGCGGGGTCGCGGTACGTACTACAAACGCCAGCAACAGGGATGGCGGGGAATAAGATGGCCTTTACCTGGGGGTTGTAGAATACGGAGCCATGTCGTCGGGGGAGAAATAACCACAATTCTGATTTAATTTACAAAACATTGCCTTTTAAACAATAAGTCTAATCTTTAAAACTATAACTATCTATCATGCGTGCTTGCATTAAAATCGACCTATCGGCACGCATAAATTAAATGCTGACAATGTGGCTTCCGCCACATGGCCCATTGCTATGACATGCTACCTCGCCACCGCCTACCATTTACAGGAACGCTCACACGTGGACTTTGACTATAGATAATGTGGAAATCTTGCTAAGTTAGATTGCGGGGACGGTAAATAACTAACCTTTGCGGCGTGTCAAGTTGTTCAATAGGCTGCGCGTCCAATAGCCAGGTAAACCGCGGCAGCGGCGACCCCGAAGCGGCGGAGTGCAGCGCCAATGCCGGCCCCGGGTGCAATGCTTGCTCGATGAAGGTATAGTGCAGTTCTAACCTCTGCGGCGTGTCAAGTTGTTCAATAGGCTGCGCGTCCAACAGCCACGTGAACCGCGGCGGCGGTGAACCCGAAGCGGCGCAGTGCAGCGCCAACGCCGGCCCCGGGTGCAACGCTTGCTCGATGAAGGTATAGTGCAGCTCTAACCTCTGCGGTGTGTCAAGTTGTTCAATGGGCTGCGCGTCCAACAGCCAGGTGAACCGAGGCGGCGGCGACCCCGAAGCGGCGCAGTGCAGCGCCAATGCAGGCCCCGGGTGCAGAGCTTGCTCGATGAACGTGTAGTGCAGCTCTGGTGCAGTGTCTGAGGACGAGGTATAAAGTTAAAGCATATGTTGTTACAACCACATACACAAACGTCATGGCCTATTCCCTGTGGGGTAAGCAGAGACAACAGAGCGCCATTCCCTCCTATTCTGGCATATTTCACTCGCTTCACTCACATTCATCACTCTCATCATTATATGGTCAATGGTTTTGGGTTCTCCTAATTTAGCCTCTGTTTAGAACACGTCGCCACTACATTGTTACTACTATAATTATGTAGACGAATTATTTGAAACTTATGCTATTTATATTTCTTCCTGAAGCTTCTTAAAGAAAAAATAATACTGATTTAACTGTTCATCATCTCGATAGAGTGTGGCAACTACCGTGATGGATATTAATCACGTTTAAAGCCGACTCAAAAAAGGGATATTAAGTACAAGTTTGATATCGATTTCTCTTACTGTCTGTGTCTAGATATTTGACCAATTTTAGTACGGGTTTTTTATTCTGAAGCCAGGTTCTTTTAAACATTTTACAGGCCGTACACATTAATGGCTATGAAGGAGTGTAGTTAATAAAAGGTATCAAGCACTATTGCGATATATTAGATTGTTTATCAGCTGTCGCATTTGGCAAACACAATTTGTTCAATTTAAAACGTCTCAACGTCACTGATTTAGCACAAGCGCTGCTATAAAAGCATCATCGCCTAACCCAAGTAGCACCGATATAATAAAAACAAAATGAATAGCATAACATCCCCAAACACAATTACCAGTCCGTTTACCCCATAACAGTTTACCCCACAATCCGAATATCGCATAAATAAATATTGCCCTGCTCATCCCTTAATGGGCGTGATAGGCACGAACATTAAGCAAGCCATCAGCTTCGAGCCGACCGCAAATGACCGGAGAAGCAAGAAAAACAATAAGACTGATGTTAGACCTAACATACGATAATGTTTACGGGCTGACTTCCGCAGGAAAAATAAACACAGTAAGACAGAAAGAGTGTTTGTTTTGGTATCGGAAATGTGAAATACTGAGGTGTTGTTCTCGATCGGGACGAACTAAACTCGTCATAAAATCTGTTTGACGTCGCGTTGAGGTGTTAAAAGTAGTGGTATTTTCCCAAACGAGGTAGGCAGGGCATATAATACACTACATAGACAAACCACTGACTATTTCTCTCTTCATAACCTATTTAGCAAGATTTTTAAGTTCCAAGTTAGATAAAAGGACATAGGGTCTACTTTCAAACATAAAACTGTGCTACAAGTGGTCACGAGGACGTGAAATAGTCATTACTTTGTCTAATTAAAGTTTTATTTTCTCATAAGCCTGGTCATTATATTTTTAGCGGTTACCACGCTTTAGCATTGGTGTATCCGTGGTAACCACTTTTGGCAAAACAACAGTTTCCTAAACTTGTTTTTCTCAGAAACATAACGCGTCAGTTGACCTACTGCGTGCAAAACGTCAGCAATCATATCATAGCCGACATCGGGGGGTTGTTAGATGAATCAACAGCAATCAGCGAGCGCAAACACCAGCACTGATTTGCTTGCTGATACAGTGAGCGAATAGGTGCTATTTTGAAAACGCTACCAAAGTGTGGACGAAGAATAAAACATATTTTTTACTCCTGCTGTCCTATCTGTAAAAGTATATACTGATGTGATTGATGTGACTGAGTTTGTACCTACTCAGCACTTCCATAACAACACTGTACGACATGTTAAATAGATTTTTCATCAAAAACATTGTCACCAACCTAACAAATCGCATAAAAAACTTGAATATTTACTATTTTGACAGCTAAATAAACAACAACATTTCGTTACTTGTTCTGATAGACGATTAGTTATGATTGAGTTTGAAATGCTAAAGGCAATAATCTCTTGATTCATGGAATAATTTTGTTTACATTTAAAAGTCTTTTAACTTGCAACAGTACGTAGGATTGAATTAAAATATCTCAGAGGAAGGACCGAAAGACGTTGAAATCTTTATCTAGTTTATCTTTAAAACGGTTGTTCTGATTAGACACGGATTTTGCAAGGGTTGAAATTTGACGGCAAATTAATTTTGGGTTTGTTTTATGGTAACAAGTCGCTAGGGAATGCTGCAGTAAAAACACTTTATGATCACAACTTTATAATTTTCCTTCTTTATTTTCGAGATGCATTTGTAATTTAGAAAGTTTTATTGTTAAAAAAATATGGATAGTTGATTATTTTCCGAAAACTGATGTGTGTTGAATACCCTCACAAACTTCCGCATTTGTAATTATTAGTGTGATGTAATTGATTAATTCATGGAATTTCCAATTTATCGTATAGGTACAAGAAAATATCATACGGCATTTTGGTGGGAAGGTCTTAAATTACAAGCGGGCAGCGGTTCGTAAGTTCTCAGGCGGGCCTTGTCACCGTCCGACACGACAAGCGATATGTCAGCGCGTGGCAAGAGTCACGAGCGGGTGCGATTGGCAGTTAGCTGCAGACTCTCAAGTTATGAGGTTCTAAACAGCAAGAGGACGGCAGCTGGTAAGCTCTAAGCGAGGCCTGTCGCAGCGCTGTTCGCGGTGACAGGCGATATGTCAGCGCGTGGCGGGAGTCACGAGTGGGTGCGATTGGCAGTAAGTTAGCTGCAGACTCTCAAGTTATGAGGTTCTAAACAGCAAGAGGATGACAGCTAGTAAGCTCTAAGCGAGGCCTGTCGCAGCGCTGTTCGTGGTGACAGGCGATATGTCAGCGCGTGGCGGAAATCACGAGCGGCTGCGATTGGCAGTTAGCTGCAGACTCTCAAGTTATGAGGTTCTTAACGGCGAGCGGATAGCATCCAGTAAGCTCTAAGTGAAGCTTGTCGCAGCGCTGTTCGTGGTGACAGGCGATAATGTCAGCGCATGGTGTGAGTTACAGGCGAGAGAGATTAACGTGGCGGCAGCCTGGCTTTTAAATGTTTTAATACTGGGCCTGTCACAAGTCATAATAATTATGACAGACTGGCAATTAGGCGATATTTTATTAGACGTTACGAGTTGGTAACGATTAACGGTGGAAATTTTGTTGCGATAATTTGCAATTAATTTAATGTGGAAATAGCCAATATATTTAATTACAAATGCAACTTGTTCAGATTTTTTTTTTGAGATGATGAGTGAAATAAAAATGTGGCGAGGGAATTAAAACACCATAAAATATACACTACTCCTTTCGATAGAAAATTCTTTAAATTCAAAATATAAAACAAGGTTTTATTACTTGAACTTGTTACGAGTGGCTCTTATGACTTAGACCACCCCTAAGTTATTGGAACAGTGCCAGTGAGCGTTGCATTGTTGTGACACTAATATCAAAATATTCCGTTGATGGGCTTATTGTGTAGCTGACGTTTTACTTCAGTAAACATTTTGCCATCGTATTATTGCTATATATTCCAAGCGAACAATTTGATATTATATCAGTAAGTAGAATTTTGATTACGAAAGAGTCACTGGGAGAAAATAGTCAAATACTTGCTTATTATTATGAAAAAAAAATGGTTTTAAATTTTATTAAAGGAAATGACTTAGTAGAATGTGGAACGACATAAGCTGCGTTTGATAGTTTAAAACTTTTAGTAGACTTAAAATTAACAGAGAAATGCTTTTAAAACGAACTTTGCGTAAAGTAAAGAATAAATATATTCTGGTGCAAAATAATAACAGTTTTCCTTTTGTTGTTATTATTCGATAGTGTATTTTTTTCATAAAACAAATACCTTTAATAATTTTGTGCTATGTGGTTTAGAATAACACCTCTTCATTTCTTCCGTGGATGTCGTAAGAGGTGACTAAGGACATAAGTTAAGATATACTTCAGGCGACTGGCTAGCAACCTGTCAGTACCTGCCACCTCAAAACCTAAAAAATACTATGCTAGAAGCGGCAACAAAACGTGAAATAGTCTTTGTTTTGTCTATGTAGCGTTTTGTGTTTTCTGCCTACCCTATTTGGAAATACAGGCGTAATTGTATGTATGTATGTATATTGTAGGCGACAGACAAGTAACCTGTTACTGTTATAATTGCCAACGTAAAACCTAAAAAAACATGCTAGAAGTCGCCACAAAACATGATTCTAGGCATGGTTTTGTCTACGTAGGGTTTTGTGTGCTCTGCCTACTACATTTGGGAATACATACATACATACATATCCTCACGCCTGTATTCCCCAAAGGGATAGGCAGAGCACATGAATTCAAAAATCCAGTGCCACGTTTAGCTATTTCAGGGTAACCAAATGGTTAAACGTGATATTGCAGTGACAGGTTGCTAGCCCATCGCCCACAATACACTAACCCTTTCCCAGAGTTGACTCTTACGACACCTACGGGTAGAAAGGGGGAGGTGCTATTCTAACCCGGCACCACACGGGGAATACATGCATGATAATGATAATATTATGTGTGCTGTAAAATAATTGCCTTATTTTGGTCAAAAAACTACAAGTACCATGACAATAATAGTTTAGTTAGTGTATTAGTAGGTAAAATTCGTTTGATCTTGATTAGTTAGAGTTGATCGCTATTATTTTCCTTTACTAAGCCGCTTATACTAACGCTGCTGTGACGGATATAAATTAGGGTTCTGGTGCAATTCACCGAAGATTTTCTTGTTGCACTTAAGGAGTCATAGAAGGACCTGGGTCAGCGTCTTATTCTATCCAAGTAATGTGTGGCCTATCAAGTTCATTTTACTAATACTACCTTGGAAATGCTGATCAGTTAAATCAATTACTAAGTTCCAGAGACAATTTTATTACATTTAACAAACATTCACCTGATCTTACGCAATTTTCCTATTTTCATCTCGCTGTCGCTTATCTCTTAGACCATACCGCTTAGCACGAGTGACGCATAGCCTGTCAAGTTTATTGCAGTGTTCATCAATATCACTGCGTGCGAGCCAGACTTACAACACCAATCATTAATGCAATTCACTTTTATCCTTCAATCGCTCGTGGCTTGCACCACGGCGCCAAGTAGCACATAGTCAGCCCAGTTTCTGTTACAGATTTGTTGGGTCAGTTATTAGCGACAGACGCTTTCAAGGATCTCGCTGTCACTAGTACGAGGGTCAAACTGAAAGTTTCGGGAATAGAAAAAAATATGCAGTTAAAATGATCAAAAGTAATTTTATTGCTTTTAAAAGTATTCTCCCTTATATTAAATGTACTTTTCCATACGTTCAAACCAGTTTTTGAAGTACTCATTGAACACAGAAGGGGGGGTCGACAAAATGGCCGTTTTGTACGCCTCCACGGCATCTTCTGGCGTCTGGAACTGCTTACCAGGTAACTTATCTTTGATTCTGGGGAATGTGAAAAAGTCATTGGGACTTAAGTCAGGGCTGTATGGAGGATGGTCAAGTAATTCGACTTTTTCACCGTCTAGATAGTCCTTTGTTACCCGAGCCGTATGGGAGCTGACATTGTCATGGTGAAGGATGATGCGACGATTGAGAATTTTTTTTCTCAGTTCACCAAACACACTCGGCAAACTAATGGTTGCATACCAATTGGCATTGACTTTTCTACGATCATCAAGAGGAATTGTAGCCACGTGACCCGAATTGGAGACAAAAGTAGCTATCATCTTTTTGGCCGTGCTGCGAGAGCGAACCACTTTTGTCGGCTTAATCTCGCCTTCATAGACCCATACTCGAGATTGATTTTTAGTTTCAGGCTTATATGCGTATATCCATGACTCATCACCCAATACAATACTAAAAACTGCATTTGAGCTTCCTCTGTTGATTTTATTTAAAGTTTTGGGGGCACTAATCGACACGAGTCGTTTTTTGTTTGTCGAACAACAGATGAGGTATCCACCGGGAAAACAATTTTCGCACGCCTAACTCTTGCTGTAGAATAATTTGTATTTGACTCATTCCAATGCCCAGACACTCCTGAATTTCCCGATATGTCACATGTCGGTCTTCCGTAATCAGTTTACGCACAACATCGATGTTTTCTTGGGTGACTGCCGATTTTGGTCGACCTTCACGCACATTGTCCATGAGGGAAACACGGCCACGTTGAAATTCCGAAAACCACCTGTATATTGTAGTCATCGAAGGTGCTTCATTATTAAAAGCAGCAATCATCCGGTCTCCACATTATTTTTGTGTTAATCCACTTTCAAAGTCGCAGTAAATCATAGGTCTTAAATTTTCACGAGACAATTCCATGTTGAGCAGCGACTCATCAAGTTCAAAAAACAATTGAAACCGAACCATTGTTTTTTTTTTCTATGTGGCCAGTGTTTTAAGATATAAAAACTTTGACGATTGTAAAAAGGTATAATACGTAATAAAAAATAGTATTTAAATATTAGTTTCCCGAAATTTTCAGTGCAGCCCTCGTAGCTTACGCCATAACGCTTGTTACGATTCTTAGTGACATACTCTGTCAGTTTTTGTGGCATTCACCATGGTGATCAATAGCTCAATAGTCTATTCAGCTAGTATGCGCTCAACAATATTGGCGCTTGAGCTAGACTTCCAGTTTGATCAATTTCTCTTTAATAGATTTCTGATTCTGATTCACCCGTGTGGTGCCGGGTTAGAATAGCATCTACCCCTTTCTTCCCGTGGGTGCCGTAAGAGTCGACTCTGGGAAAGGGGTTAGTGTATTGTGGGCGATGGGCTAGCAACCCGTCACTGCAATATCACGTTTAACCATCTGGTTACCCTGCTCAAAATTGCTAAATGTGGCACTGGATTTTTGAATCCATGTGTTCTGCCTACCCCTCTTGGGAATACAGGCGTGAGAATATGTATGTGTATATGTAGATTCTGCTGTCATTTGTTACGTACGCCGAGAAACTTGTCACGATGCTGATTGGTCAAAATATCCTCGCCCGAACCTTTACAACCTTTACCTTTACCTTAAACATGACTAAGCGCCACGTGCATTAATCGACGTCATTCATCGCTTACACCATGGCACCAAGTTATAAGTTTATCCAACTATTTCAGCGCTCTATGATAGCCATATTTCTTAAACCAGCCAAAGCAACTCATAGTGCATATCGTTGGCAGTCGCTATCGCTTATCGCTGCCGCTCGTCGCTTACCCCACGTCTCTTGTCACGGCACCGGGTGACGCATGGCCTGTCCGGTTATTGCCAAATCAATACCGCCGGGCGAGAGCCGGTTAGCCCGGTCCGGTCATTAATGCGCCCTGGGTCATTTCATTCCGTGTAAGCTCATTATGTCACGTGCAATGCTGTTAGCTTAATTAGTTTACGGATAATCGGCAATGTTTTATTGATACACCCGGATAATCCGGCATGTTTATTACGGAATAGACATTTTACTTATAGAGCGATAGCCGGCAACTTCGTCTTGCATCGAGTAACTTTGAAACTACAAGGAACATGATACTGTTGGTAGCAAAGCGATCGTTCAAGCAATGATTTTCTATTCAGAACATATTTCTTTTGGTTTATAACCCCTGCAGAGCCGTTGTCAGTATTATTTTTGTTAGACAGAAACGTTTAAAGATACTTTTTAATTCTGAATAATTCCCGGGAGAGTCAAAAACGACGCGAGCGCAAAAAAATCACGGCGAGTATATTGCTCAGAACGGAATATTGTACGCTCGATTTTCCTTCAGCCACAAATCACCACTCTGAAAATGATTACTCTATTGTCCGATCATCAATTTTATTTATCGGTGTTACATTTGAACCACGGATAGATTTAAAAACAAGCCCTCTTCGTAAAACAGGGTATCCTAGAACACAGACTTCGATAACAATTAGCGCGAAGTCGATAAATCTCTCAAACGAAAACCAATAACCCGACGGCAAAGGCTCGCTCGCTAACAGGATATTTCTATTTGTCACTGGGATCCGATTGGCTCGTTTTTTGCTGGTAACGATTTAATATACGCTCAAACGTGATTGATGAATGGCGGAGCGGCGATACACAGATTTTGTTTTTGGAAGAACGGAAATTGGAACGGGGTGTTCATGCGACGATGTTGCTGGTGGCTTATACTGGTAAAAGCGTTTGTATATTTATTTTAAAAGTACTCATAAATGGATATATGGGTAAGGTTCAAAAAAATTGTACATAGTTAAGGGCTTTAATAAAAACAAAAGTTAATTGATTCTTTTGTGTTACGACAATTACCCATACATTTTGTATAGGTAATTTTCGTTACACAAAAGACGCGATCGTGATTTAGTTTTTATTAACCCTTAATTTATGTACAATTTTTTTGAACCTTACCCATATCACTTTTTAAATTGAGTTTAACTCGATATGCTTAGGAATAGTCTTTAATTTGGATCAACGGCGGCTGCTGCCATCGCTCTGTTCAGACACCGCACATAGAGCGGTGGCGCGCAGTGCGCGTTTGGCAGCAGTACCCGCCGCGGCTCCTAGATGAAACATGTCGAGCTAAACTTGATTTAAAACGTCAGTTATCCGTGTATTTTTCAAGACAAAGCCTATTCTTTTTAATAAAGCACTATATTCATTATACCTAAATGTACTAATCTGTAGTAAGTACTGATACAGTAAAAAATGTAAAAATCATTAATGACTTTGCATTTCTCGACAACGGAAATCATTAGGCACATTAACTGTGACAGCGTTCTCCAATGATTTGAAGTCAAATTGGCTAGACTGTACTTTTTTTTCTTATTCTGAACAAATATTAACAACAACCGTTTCAATCTCAAGACAAAAGACGATAGCAAGCGCCTCCCTCTCTTATCTTAATTTAATGACGCACTGATTATGTCATTAGCTCCGACTATAAAAGTAAATATAAATTACGCTTAATCGTTTCTAAACTTGCAAATGGAGTGCCGTTAAACAGTTCCAAAATCGAAAATCCAGAGACAGTAAAAGGTAATGCGTCCATAAAATCAAATGAAGCTTGGAGGGGCAGCTAAGCTCCCGAGAAAGAAAATCAATTAAAGGGAACTAGACTTTGGGGGCACTTTTCAGCGATGGCGTTACGTTTAATCCCGCCTTTTTATGCCTTCCCGAAGGGATGAATATTTTAATTCGTAATGAAACCTCTTTGTTTCCCTGCGACGTTAAAACTTCTAGATTCGATTTTCTAAGCCTCTCACTTTTCATCTGACTTGCGAACTTGTTTAGTTTCGAGCTCTGTGAAGAAGTTAGGAGTCGACGGTGTTATGATTAGTTTACTGTTCTCCACTGGTTTTTATTCTATTAGAAGTCTCTTGTTTATTTTTTATTCAATAATAATCTTTGTTTAGCTTTCTTAATTTTAACCGTCTTTTCCCTTTTTATGTAGATCTATTAAAAGGCATCGGTGAATATTTTTATTTTACGGTTATTCCCTACTTATGACGGGTATAAAAAATAAAGTATCCCCGGGACATTGTCCCCTAGAGACGTAGTTCGGTAAAATACGTGAGGATTATTACACGAAATGTTTACTACTGGGAATATGTCCAAAATAGCACACGCTTGTTATTGAGGCAGTCCTAATTCAAGTTGAAAACTGAGAAATAATCAGTTACTAGATAGAGTACCTACTCATACTTTTAACATCTGACATGTTTCGATAATCTAGGTTTCCCAAACAATTATGATTAACCTATTCTGTTCCACAGCTGAATAAAGGTCTCCCTTAACATTTTCACTACTTTCTCTTACTACCGAAAATATTGACGGAACTACACAAAAGGCCGGTTGCGGAGCAAAATTCCAGCGTTGACCCGCTGTATCTCTGTCGCATATATATAATGTACAGTAATATTGCCCTCACACTCGCACTTGATCGCCGAGCACAAAATAACTTAAAAGGGGCGTTTAACCATCTGCTTACCCCCTGAAATTGCTAAACGTGGCACTCGATTTTTTAATGCTCTGCCTACCCCTCTTGGGAATACAATATGTATGTATGTATGTATTAAAAGGGAAGGACTCCTTAAGAAGTTCATTACCTCCAAGCCTCAGCTCCGCAGCCGCCTGAGCACTATCAGCGTCTCGTTCCGCCACGCACTGGTACATGCCGCGGTGCGCGCGCGCCACTCCATGTCCGCTACCGTCCTTTAGTTAACTTAAAAACGCGTAGCACAGCGAAATCCAAGCGTTAACCCGCTGCTATCTCTGTTGCACTCCTGCAATACCGCCCTCACGCTCGCCCTTTCACACTGTGCTAGCGCGAGGGCAATATTATCTCTAAACTCCGCGATCGGCCTTTAACTTAAAAGGGACGTTTAACCATCTGGTTACCCCCTGAAATTGGTAAACGTGGCACTCGATTTTTTAATACCTACCTACCTCTCTTAGGAATACAGGTGTGAGAATATGAATGTATGTGGCTTATATCTCTCTAAGTTTCTCACCTCCAAGCCTCAGTTCAGCAGCCGCCTGGGCACTATCGGCGTCTCGCTCCGCCACGCACTGGTACATGCCGCGGTGCGCGCGCGCGACGCCATGGACGCGCAACGCACGCTCCCCCCCTCCCACGGGCACGCCGTCGTGGAGCCAGCGTACGCGCGCGTCGCTCCTTGTCCGCGACCGTCCTTTAGTAAATAACTTAAAACGCGTAGCACAGCGAAATCCAAGCGTTAACCCGCTGCTATCTCTGTTGCACTCCTGCAATACCGCGCTCAGACTCGCCCTTTCTCACTGTGTTAGCATGCGGGAAATATTACGAATCCCTCTGCTCCGTGACCTTTAGTTCTCAACTTAAAAAGTGCTATCTCCTTCTCACCTCCAAGCCTCAACTCTGCAGCCGCCTGCGCACTATCGGCGTCTCGCTCCGCCACGCACTGGTACATGCCGCGGTGCGCGCGCGCGACGCCATGGACGCGCAACGCGCGCTCCCCCCCTCCCACGGGCACGCCGTCGTGGAGCCAGCGCACGCGCGCGTCGCCTTCCACTGAACAGTTGAAGGTTACGGAACTGCCGGAGTTCGCTACCTGTAAACGAATTGGGGGTTATTACAAGCATTTAGAGTGTCTGGATGTTGTCAGTAGGTGATTTGGGGAGAGGTGAGGTTAAGAGATGTCGTGATTTAGAGGGGTTTCGATCATTAATTACGAGTCAAGTAGAGAGGAAAAGTTTTTCTTGCTTGTATATATTATTATCAGTAGACATCGGATTATATGTATGCACTATCAAAATGCCAAAATATGCATGCAAATATGCACTAAAAAGGGCGAAATATGCACTAACATATGCACAATCAGGGCGAAATATGTACTAATATTAGGTATGCACATAGCACAGTCAAAAAACATCTAAATTAGAATTTTTGTTTATGTGGCAGTAAACAATTATATATTTTTCTAAGTTTTCTACAGCAAACTTGTGACGTTTCAACGTCAACTGACGTTACCGGACAGAACTTAAAATTTGGCGCCATCTCTGCAGAAACCTGTTCAGGCAAAGTTTGTCGGTGCCATTGATAAATGCGTCAATTTTCTTGATGGCCTCCAAACCAGAGATTTTACACAAAATGCATCTAATTTACCACGAACTTTTTGCGATAGCGAACTTGGAAGGGCGTAACTCTACATAAAACAACATGCCAAACACGAAAATATGCACTATCATGAAAAAGTATCAAAATATGCACTATCGGTGAAAAAGTGCCAAAATATGCATTTGCATAAACATGCAAATGCATATATAATCCGATGTCTAATTATCAGTAAATCCTAGTAAAATATGTTTAGGTTGTTGTAAAATACTACTTTTATGAACCTTAGCAACGATAGCGCTTTTTACTCTGATGTTGGCTGCACTGTGTATAATAAAAAAAAAACTATCAGCCTCAAAACACCACAATCATTACGAGCACAGTCTCTGGCATCTAACGTGACAACATTTTGGATAGTGGGAATATAACCCCCCCCCCACTACTTAAAATCTCACGAAGTTTACATTGCACATCAAATATAAATATTTTTATAATTGACACATACTTTGCAAGGATTCTGCTTTGATTATCATTTCGGTATTTTCCAGCAGCGTCTCCGATATTTTTCTCGGAAAAACTACTCCATAAATCTTTTATAGATTTGGGATCCGCATAAAAGAATTCTCGCAAATTTCATTGATATTTTATGACCTAGTAAACTCATTTTGGGCCACCTTCTCCTCATAGAATGAAATACATAGTAGTTCTGGGCTGCTTGCCAGGGAAACAAAACTTTGTTCATCCGAAACTACATACAAGTTTCTGAAACGAAGAATTCGTGTGTAAAGTTTTGTGAGCATCACAAGTAATTGAAAAGCCGTTGATGATGGTGATAGTAAAAGCGATGAAAGAATTTGTTAAAGACACTTCATAAAGCTCAGTTATAATTATAAGACAGGTCTAAAAGAAAATCATCAGTAATGGTGTCCCGTTTGTACTCTTTGGGTACGGAACCCTAAAAAAACTAATACAAAGAGAAAAGGACCAGATTCTAAAGCTCTTTATGCACAAGACCTTATCGCCAGGAGTTCTGTAGCATCTGTATATTTAGCTTTCTTAACTCTTAGTAAAGTTTACTAGTAATGTTAAGAGTAAAACAAACCAAAACAACATTCTCCGACTGGCTTATTAGATCAATTATTCCATCAACTACCCGTACAAACCGATTGGAAAAAGGAATTTCCAGAACTACTCGGCCCAACTGTCCCAATCACTGGGCATCTCGGGCAAACAGAGCCGGGGTTTGACAGGCGATCGTCGCGCGCCATGAATTATTCAGCCCGCTATTTGGACGTCACGTGCC
Organism: Adoxophyes honmai; assembly: GCA_005406045.1. Taxonomy (NCBI): domain Eukaryota; kingdom Metazoa; phylum Arthropoda; class Insecta; order Lepidoptera; family Tortricidae; genus Adoxophyes; species Adoxophyes honmai. The sequence continues at coordinate 49,957 of BHDV01000190.1, forward strand.
CAAAGGTAGTGGTGCAAGTGATAGAAGAATGTAGATATTATACACTGTTCGTAGCTTCGGTACTTAGAATAAAGGCGTGTTTGCACTTTTTCTAATTTGTTCTTTCACTTTTCCATTCCTATAATATTTGATTCGTGGAAAGCAACTAAGGGAAATAGGTTAAAGCATGCTTTAAGTGACAGGCTAATATCAACCTGTTACTAATTTAGCTTTAGCTTGGCTTCAATCTGTCTCTAGCTTGAAACCTAAAACGAAGCGCTACAAAGCGAGTAGTAGTCATGGTCTTGTCTATGTAGCGTTTCGTGTGCTCTGCCCATCCCAATTGAGAATACGGGCGTGATGTATAATATTACGACTGTAACTATGCTTGTTATTAATTATCGAACTGTAACATTCCTTCTATATAAATTTCCTTTAATTACCTCTACTTTTGCTGTTTCCAAGAAACATTCCGTATTGTTATCAAGATCAAAGTTAAAATTAATGAACGGACTCACATGTAATTAATTCAAAGTAATTAGGATCTCGTTCGAATCGAGTCGAAAACTTTTAACGAACTTATTACCTTAATAAAACAAGATCTGAAAGTGATGGAATTCCGAACTCGCTAAAAGATGTTTGTTGACAACAAAGTAATTTCTAACTGGTTTAAATTATGTAGACTGCTTAAAATTAGATTGGTTTAATTCACAAAGACTCAGCGATTAACGGAGCGTTTAAATTTGAAGTAAAACTTTCACAAAACAATTAACAATTCGTTCTATTGACAAAACCAAATAATTATAAAAAAAATCATCAATAGGGCGAAAAATTAAAAAAAAGAGTTTCTAATGCCTTATGTTTCACTTTTTCTGCCGGGAAAACAACTATTTTGCTGTAATAACAGTTGCCTAATATCTACATACATACATACATACATATTCTCACGCCTGTATTCCCAAGAGGGGTAGGCAGAGCACATGAATTCAAAAATCCAGTGCCACGTTTAGCAATTTCAGGGTAACCAGATGGTTAAACATGATATTGCAGTGACAGGTTGCTAGCCCGTCGCCCACAATATACACTAACCCTTTCCCAGAGTCGACTCTTACGACACCCACGGGAAGAAAAGGGGAGGTGCTATTCTAACCCGGCACCACACGGGGGCCTAATATCTATTTATCTATTTTTACTGTGGTTAGTGAATTTGTTTCAAATCAGAAATAAACTGACTGACTTACGAAGTTTCAAGTGTCTTTTAAAATGTTGAACATAATTTGTGGACACTTATTCAAAATGTATTGCAAAGAAATTAGGTTCCAATGAACAAGAAAAAAATCATAATCTGTCCATTTGCTGGTAAACTATGATGCCAAAAATAATCACATAATACACAAATATCGTTGTCAAACTATGACTAATCCCTTCAGTTTTGGTGGGGTTTAAACGTCAAGATTGAAACGGCAAATCTTCTATCCCTTGGGCCACCCGCCAACTCTCTTTCAACATAATTTGCGACCTTTCCACACGGCGTTACAGTTTATTTCTCACCACCTCATCTCCATCCACGCATGTCAGGTGTCATTCTACATTATATTCCGGCGACGAACGTATGACATCGGTCGTATGTGTCTTCCGTCTAAGAATGCGTTCTGAATATTTATTTTTCAATTTTCCGGAAACCGTGAGGGTTGTGATCCGAATTTAGTGTGGATGGGTATTCGAACGTTTTGTATTTTTATCACGAATTTTGTACAAAATTGTACAGTCGAGATGTGTGCTGTATACGAAGTAAGAAATGCAGGATAACGTTGGTAAAAGTGTTGTAAGGAATATTTGTAAACGTACCGCTAAAACGTTTCGTTGCTCTGAAGTGGGATTAGGTAGCTTTACCAGTCGTATCATTTCAAGATAATTTTGTCTCTTGGTAAACTTAAACAGAAACGGTGTATTTTTATAGTGAAAATCAAACAAACTACATATTTTTACAGACGTTTTAACATCGAATCGCGTGAATAGTTAAAATAAATAGTTTGTTAACAATGTGCTGCCCTTTTTATGTTTGATGTAGAATTACACAATCCTCTCTATTTTTATAATTATTTTAATAATGAATAATGACTGAGAAAATAGGCTAAGGCATGCTTTAGTTAGGCTTTAAATAACAACAGCCGCCTTTCGCTATCAAAACATTTTTATGTAATGAAACGATAGGTATAATGTAATTATTGTTTTTGTAATAATAAGACCCGATATTGTCGGGATTATTTTATGTTGTTTACTCTGCTATAAGTATGTCGCTAAATCTGTATACGGGAGGAGGCCTGTGCCTAGTCAGTGGGAGGTATTTATGCCAGGATTTAATCATTATGTTTTTAACATCGTTTCCCCAGATTTGATAATAATGTCATTGGACAGTTTTTTACACCAATCACCTAGTCCCAAATTAGGCAACTTAATGCCTGTGTTATGGGTGCTAGACAACGGATAAACTTAAATTGGTAAACATCCAAGACTCAAGCTTCACAGTCAGGTTCTCTAACCGCTGGGCTATACAGCCATCGATTTGAATTACGCCTAACGTATGTAAGTACAAAACTGAAGTATCAACTTATTTCCATACGAAATTAAATTCACAGAATCTAATTATCAGAACTTCTGGTTGACTCGGCGTGGCTAGGGCGGTCAGAAGCAGGACCTTTGAAGTTAACTGAGGCACGCTAAGCCGGGTTAGCCGGGCGAGCGAGTCGCGAGCATTTGCCTTGTTAGTGACTTACAGACAACCGAGTACAAACCGAATTTGACCAGCCTAGCTCATGCGTGTCGGTGAACGGTTCAGTAGATGTTGAGTTGTCGGATGGTTGTCGGTAAAGGGGGCTGGTGGGAAAATCAGGGTTTTAAATTGTGTTGTTTTTTTTATTAAATTGACCAAAAACAAAATTCATAGACGATCTCAAAATCATTGATTTCGAGACAATACAGAACAAAATAAAAAGGAAAAGAGTTGCTAAAAATTTAAATAAATAAATGATGATGATTGATGATGATGACTCATTTTCTTATCAAGTCCTCAGTCCCAATAAAACCAATTGAACCAATTAAAAAAATCTAATCGGCCGTCTCATGATAAATAAAGTAAAATAATAAAAGATTCCAACGAATTGAGAACCTCCTTTATTTTGAAGTGGGTTTTAAGATAAACTTTGTCTGCCTACAACTTTTTATCCACTAAACTTTCACCTCGCGGAAGGTTAGCAAAATATAAAACTTCTCGGGATTGACCCTGAGCTTACGTACTTATTAGTCACGCAGTCCTGCTTAAGAATTTGTTAAAGTTGTGTATAAAAAGTCACTTGAGCTATATATACACGGCTAATGCGGCTTATAAAGTAGCTAGCTGCATTAACTATTGCAAGGCGTAAATAGCTTCATACCATCTTCATTTGGTCTTATCCATGCAACTTGAGCGACTGCTGTAAGTACATTCACGGACCGGGATTGTTGAGCCACTTACCACTGTTCGCAATTTAGACGTGTAATCAATGACCGACCGACTAGATGTCAGCTATTGAATTAGTAATACACGACCAAGTTACAAACATAGGTTAGTGGCTCAACAATCCCTGTTCGCGATGTACATGAGGAATCTAGTGTAACTAACCTGCAGTTGAGGATGCACGCTGACCGCAAGCCGCCCTCGTACGACAAGCCTCGCGTCCCGGCGCTGCTCGCCGTACTGGTTATGAGCCCTGCAGGTCCAGAGGCCCGCGTCAGACGGCTGCGCTCGCCGTACGATGAGCACCTGGTCCGATACGGAGACGCGTATGCTGTTCGAGACGGGGCTGAGACGCCCGTTGGAGTGGCGGAACCAGCTGGAAAGAAACGGGGTTATCGTAGATAGGTTTCAATGTTGAATTACAGGGGATTTAGGAATCTTTTATACTAACTTTGCATCCTTTTTTCCCCTCCTTAAAGACTGATTTCCGAAGAAAAATTTTGCTCGTTTTTCGATTTGAATTCCATTCTAATACCTTTCTAAAACGGCATGGTTTTGGACTACCTTTACACCTCCGGTTTACTCCTTAGAGTGAAGCCAAACAAGCGTAATGTTGTGAGTCGTGTATTTTCGGTCGTTTAATTTACTTTCAACTGAATTTACAACTTTTTGCATCGTCATTTGGCACCGATTGGATTTTTGTATGAAACCGAAGGCAGCAGAATTTTTGCAGCCAAAATTCTGTTACTCACAACTCACAAAATTACGCTCGTTTGGCCTTTCTTTAATTATTTAATCCTTTAACCCTTGAGCAAATTTATTTTTTCTAAATTTAATAGTTTACGCCCTAGTTTAAATTCTGTTATTAAGTCACACAACAGCTTTATTGTAGGAGTCTCAGTCATAGTCATAACTTATACGGTTTCCGATCCAATCTGATGCGAACACACCCAAAACTGGCAGTATGGGTTAAATATTAAATTTGTAATTTCTGACAGAAATATTGTTTCAACGTCTGTCTTTATAAATCTAAGTGTTTGAGTCGTTCAATACAAAATACAACTGAACAGTCAATTTATTACCAACATGAATTCGGTAAATCTTAATTGACTGGTCCTTCGATGGAAACATTTAATTAAACTCAGCTTACTCGCTCACGCAAATCAATTTATTTCCGTCGCAACCCACATAAACACTTACAATTTGAAATACGAAGTTCTATTTAAAGTTACAATTTTATCTAACTTAAATAAAGGGTTTAAATGCTTTTGCTGCAAAATCTTACTCGAAATAGTAAATAAACAACGCTAACGCGCTTTGAATCACGGATAACTTTAAATTTGATAGTTCGAAACCAGCATCGTCTTAAAAAAATTAACGAAATGGTATCGCGTAACGTCTTGGCACTCAAAACCTATACCCAGGCGCGTTTAAAGCCAATTGCACAAATGACTTACCAAAGAGAGAGCACAATAGCAGTTAAGCATGTCACATACTAAGCAGATACTAACGATAAGATATCTGTATCTGAACGCATTTCTGTCAATATCGCTCCCTGTACAATTCAGTGAGCTAACATACACAGCGTAGATAACTTATATTGCATCGTGTACTATCTGTGACACGCTATAGAGATTGTCTTTACACGTAAGACTTTTACCAAGATCTTCAGGATTACAATCATTTTCTTCCAGACGGAGAAACGCTTAATAAAACATCTTATTGAATACCCTTTAACAGAGCAAGGAAGTTGAATTCTAATCAGAAGTACCTGTAAGTAGGCGGTGGGCTGCCAACTGCACAGCAGACCAGCCTGACGTCGCCGCCCTGCATCACCGTCTCTTCTTCCGATATCATCAGCATCCGAGGAGCCATGCTGCCCGTGGAATCTAAGCGCAAATAATACAATTAGTTAAAAATAACTGTTACGTGGTGATGCGACCCTAGTACCACCTATCGTCTAATAGAACTCTTTCACAAAAGTTGTCAACTGTCAAAGTGTTCTACTTCGCGCTGACGAAATTTCGATGATCGGTTGCATGAATATAACTTCCAACTTTTTCTCTGTGCGCTTCGATTCCCAGGCATAACATCTGGAGTATTTCCCGCACGTGGAAAGAATGAACAAGCGTGTGCAAGCAAAACAAAGGAAGTGTGGGCAAGTCAGGCGAGGGTGCTATCGAAGAACGTATATTGATGATCAGCATTATTCCGATGCGAGGAGGCAAATTAGAAATACCTACCCGAAATTGTTGAGCATGTATGATAAAAGTGATGATGTAAATGAAGTGAGAGAATTCGTCGGAATAGAAGCAATTGGCGCTTTGTTGTTTCTGACTCAGGAAATAGGGCTTGATGTTAGAACGAGAAAATTACGCAGAAAGTGGCTACAAAAGGACATAGTTTTGACTAAGTAAGTTTTTGTGTGCTCTGAGAAAAACAGGCCGTTGTATAAATCTATTCCTATTTATTATTCCGTATTGTAAAAACATGTAGTTTTATTAGCAGTCCGTAAGCCAAACAAAACAAATGTCCAAACTTCCCAAAGACTAGTCCATGAACACGATATCGAAACTAACTCCAACCAACAGCCAAAGAAAATTACTAAGTTATAAAAGTACGCGAACGCTCACGAACTTACTTTAACGTCGACAAAATGTAAAATTGGTCCCCAACGACTCCGCAAAGTGAACATTTGGCGAATAAAGAAATCAAGCAACAGGTTTCGTATTCGAGCCAAGCGAATATTGCTTGGAAAATATTGGGAGTTGTAGCGCGATTTGGGGCTGGGCGGAGCATGAAATCTTTGCGGAGCACACGAATAACTCGTTTACAATTTGTCACAGGGCCCGTTTTCGTGGAAGCCGGTTTTGGCAATTTTAAGGATTCCGTACGCAAAGTTTGAAAACGGGATTCTATTACTGAGACTTCGCTGTTTATCCGTCGGTTCGTCCATGTGTCGCTAGGCTGTATTTCACGAACCGTACCTATAAGTTAGACTGTTGAAATTTATACAGATTACCTATGTGTTTCTATTGCCTCTAACTAGAATGTCCGCCAACCGTCGTCACCTTGTCGATTTGCGCCAGGTGTCATTCGCCTCCTACTGACTACAGTGTTCTGTACACTTTTGCGTAAAATACCTAAAAAGGGTCGAAAACCATGTAGATGAACTTAACTTTAGTGAGCTACGGCATTTCCTCGCGAAAAAATAATCGGGTCATTGTCATAACCCTAAAAAAACATGTCCATTTGTAATATATAAGACATTTTTAAAAATTGCATTTAATTTACATCATAAC
>BHDV01000190.1:57972-93618 GCA_005406045.1 Adoxophyes honmai
ATTAACATAATTAGTCCACTCGGTGGACATATTAGTCTTTCCGGTGGAACCGAAATATCGTTATTTCGTTTTAAATTGGTTTTTTAGAATAATTGATCTCTGAATGATACTCAGTTCTGTTGCAAGTTAGAATAAGAGTCGTAATATACCTTTGATTTTTATAAATCACGTGTTTCATTTTTTGGCGAAAAAAATTGCCAGGCTTGACAATGACCCAATCCGTCACTCCTCTAGTCTTCTATTCTATTGACTTTTAATATAGTTTGATTGACTGAACTGAACTGAACAACTGAACTACTAGTAATAAAGGAAATAACTCACGGGATACAGCAAGCAACGCAGGTGGACTCCGTCGTTTCTCTCCCGTCAAGGCGTGCTGAGCTTCGCAGGAGTAGGAACTTGTGTCGTCTGGTCTTGCATCCCGGACCACTAGGATATCGCCACGACCGCCAGCTATTATATAGTGGCCACCTAAAATATAATAAAGATTAGGAAAATTGTACAAAAAAAAGTAGAATGAGTTTGTGATTTGCATCCAAAGATCTTAGAACAAAAACAACTTTGCAGAACTTTCTTATTGAGAATAGTTCGCTGCCAATACGTACCTCTTGGTACACTGCCAATTCAGTCAAAGGTATAAAGGGCATTTAATAGAAAAGTGTACCAAACTGTAAAGACTTTATTCAGTTTCAATACTTAAGTTACGAGCACATTTAACGTATTGCACTATCTCATAAACAGTAGGTATCTAATTTATTCAATATTATGACCACGAAACATTCTAAAAAACAAATTGTACAGTTGCGTTAAACTAACACCATTATTTTCACTAACCTAGTAATAACAACATGAAAAGTCTGTCTGACCAAGACACGCGTCTTCTTCAAAAATAAAACAAAACACTATCGTGACGTTTTTAAATCACGGAATCTTGTTGTTCAGTATTTCTGGCCAGTGTTAAATTGATGCATTTTTGCGTGGCGATTGGAAGCGCCACAATTGCTTCTTCATATAACTGGCCAGTTACAATTTTTTTTCTGTTCTTAAGTAAAAAAAAAACTCTTCGATAAATTTTAAAAGGAGAATCAATTTTAAACAGAAGTCAAGATAAACTTAAACTGTAGAATGCTGAAACAGTTACAATTTTGCTAAAGAGCAAGCCAACAGTGTATCGCCAAGAAACATTTTAAGACGTAGGGGCGACTGTAAAGTGCTCATGACTTTGAGATTAGGGTCTCGATAGAGTGAGCATTCGAGAGAGGGCCGTTTGCTGGCTTTGAGGACATTGTTGTTAAATAGGTTCGCGAAAATAGTGATGGCGGATTGGTAGATAGTTTAGTACCTAAGCTTATGGTTACTATGTGACTCTTGTATAGAAATACATGATTATTTTTAATGGTAGCATTGACCTCAGTGCTGATGTACACGCATTCGTTGATGTTCAGTTTTTTATTGCCTACTTAAAATTGGAGCACTTTATATTTCTAGAGTTATAAAAGTATCCCGTGTGTTGTCGGGTTTAGAATATCACCCCGCCATTTTCTTCCGTGGATGTTGTAAGACGCGACTAAGGAAATAGATTAAGGTATATTTTAGGCGAAATGCTAGCAACCTGTCACTATTTTACTTTTTAACTGTAACTTAAAAAATAAGCTAGAAGTGGCTACAAAATATGAAAAAGTCTTGGTTTTGTTTAGCTTTTTTGTGATCTGCCTAGCCAATGGGGGACACAAGCATATTGTGTATTTTTTTGTAGGCGCATTCTTAACTTACTGAATCTATTTTTTGCTACCAAGATTCACGCAAAAGTTAGTAAGACAACTATAAATATAAAATCGTAATATTTCTTCATAAGAAATACCTTCACAAAATCAAATAAAAAGTAGTCAGTGCAAAGTCAACACGCTGTAAAAAATCGCCAAGTCCCACCAAACACTCGAGCCGCAATCCATTAACCACTTGCCTCTCTGCCCTTAAACTGGCCACTAAAACAAATAAAAAGAAAAATATGGATCGTATCAACCTTTTTAGCCAGTAAAAGCGGTCTACTTAAGAGGATAGGAGTCGCACCACTTCTCCATACAAACGTAGTCCCCCGTTTTCTCCCTGAATAATGAACTTAGAGCAAATTTTTTTTCCATTAAATTTTGCATTTGTTGTGGCTATGCCCCTACGATTTGCTTTTATCGATTTTCAATTTTTTTATTTTTTGTTATTTAGAATATCGATAAAAGCAAATCGTAGGAGCATAACCACACAACAGATACAAATATAATGTAAAAAAATTGTTTGCTCTAATGTCATTATTCACGGAGAAAACAGGGGACTACGTTTGTATGGAGAAGTGGCGCGACTCCTATCCTCTTAATACTTGGCTGTAAAGTTTTCCCCCGCGTCCGTTGCCACTTAGGGCGCTGTTCGCTGTTTGCCGGTTTACGATCAGATAACTTTCACTCGCGACTTTTTCAATGAATTCTAAATGCGGTGCGACATCTTGCGTCTCGTTTTAGTTAGGGTTCCGTAGGCATCGGAAAGGAAGAACCATTTTAAAATCGGATATTCTTTCACACTTTGAAATCACAGTACGATTTATAATGTGAGAACGCTTTTGTGAATTGCTTTTTTATGTGAGAAAACTTCGGTTGCCGTTTATTTTACTTTATTGCTTTTTACTATTAACCTGTCACTATTTTACCTGCCAACTCAAAACCTAAATATGCTCAAAATGGCTTTTCTCTATGTAGTATTTCGTGTGATCAGCCTCCTATTTGGCAATTCAGGCGTGATTTACAAAAATGTATGTAGTAAGTTATTCGCATTCATCATTATGAATTGGGAATTGAATTTAATTTTCTGAGATCATTTTTTTTTGTTTTGTTTCAATGTTTAACAAAGTTTTCTGTATTGTATTGGTTCTTTTCTTCTTCAATTATTTTGGTTTGTGTTCAATAAAGAGTATTGTACTGTATTGTTTTGAAAATTTCATGAAGCCCTTTAATAATAATACACTACAGAACCCTTCGTACTCTGTCGACTTGCGCTCATCCATCCAGCCGGGTAAAGCAACAATAATGTCCACTTTGTCGCGTGCGTCGCTTCGACATAATGGAAACTTTGCAGCCACTTCCACCACTTTCAATTTTGAGGAGATTGCGATAAGTTTCGCCGTTATTTTTTAAACGCTTTGGGAATTGGATGTGCATAAGCAAAAGGAAATGCTAAAGTTAAAGAATACAATGAAAATCTTTGTTTTTCCACGTGGTGTGGGGTTTAGAATAACACCTCTTCAATTTTTTTCACGGATGTCGTAAGAGGTGACTAAGAAAATATTTAGGTAACATTTTAAGCTACAGGCTAGCAGTAACTATATCGTACCTCTTTACTTCTAATCTAAATCTAAAAAAATCTACTTAAAGTGGCTGAAAATCGTGAAATAGTAATGGTTTTGAAAATGTAACGTTTACTTTCCTCTGCCTATTTTATTTGGGATTACAGTATGTATGTATAACTAGCTTTCCGCCCGCGGCTTCGCACGCGTGGAACTCGGTTATATTGCGGTATAAAGCACAACTATAAGAAAACTTCTAGTTTCAAACGACACACAGCGCCATCGATCTATCATCTATCGATCGGTTATCGATTGATATCGATCTATCATCGATCGATATCGATCTATCAAGCAAACTATATTTTTGTTTTCCCTCGGGAACATCATTTTTTTCCGGGATAAAAAGTAGCCTATGTCACTTTCCGTGCCCTAAACTATCTCTACCTAAAAAATCACGTCAATCCATCGCTCCGTTTAGCCGTGAAAGACGGACAAACAAACAAACAAACAAACACACTTTCACATTTATATATTGGTACGGATATTCTGTGTGAATCTACTATGATCAGATTTTTTAAATTTTGTTTTAGTTTAATTTGTGCACGTGGAGAGAGTGAAGGAAACAACTGTAAGTAAATTTACAAGGGAAGTGTGTTCGGGCAAATCGGTTGAGGACGTCCTCGAAGAACCTATCGATCAGTTCAGCGATGTTTTGAAGAGATGCCGAATGTAGGACCCAAAAGGGATTACCATTGTATGATGAGAGGGATGAATGTGAATAAAGCAGGAGACTGGAGATATGTTGTCTTTGCCTAACTAACAGGATTTATGTTGTTTCCTTTTACGTACCTATTATTAAAATTGTTATAACGGCAATAGAAATCATAATCTGTGAAAATTTCAAGAGTCTAGCTAGCACGGTTCGTGAGTTACAGCCTGACGACAGACGGACGGACGGACAATGAAGTGTCAGTAAAGTAAAGTAAAGTAGTAAAGTGTCTCGTTTTCTCTTTGGCTACGGAATCCCTAAAAAAGACTTCAAAATGTCGATATCAATTTCATTTTACGTAGATGCCGTTTTTAACGTAAAAGTAACGTAGCATTTTGCACATTTGTATATACTTGCTTTTGTCCTGCCCTTCCTCATCAGAGCGCAAAGTTAACAATCAAAATAACATCGTATGACGACAAGCCTCTGCGACAGACGACGCGGAATCGTATAATGAGTCGTTGTCGCACAAGTGAGGGTGATCTGCAAATGTGTCGATACATAAACATAACATACATAGGCCTGTGTTCCGAAAGAGCACAAGAGCACAGGGTACATAAACAATACTGGGATTTTATTTTGCAGCGTTACAACTTTGTCCGTAACAGGTTTTTAACAGCCATCAGAATTGACGACCGGAGGAGCCCAGCGGTTAGAGAACTTGACTGTGAAGCTTAAGGTCCCGGGTTCGATCCCCGGTCGGGGCAGACGTTTGTATGATGAATACGAATGTTTGCTTTCGAGTCTTGGATGTTTATCTATATATAAGTAAGTTTATCCGCTGTCTAGTACCCATAACACAGGCTTTAAATTGCCTACTTTGGGACTAGGTAATTGGTGTAAAAATTGTCCAATGATATTTGTTATTTATTTTTTATTTATTATCAGAATTACCGCGTGGTGTTGGGCCTTACACCTCATTTTTTCCGTGAATGTCGTAAGAGAACACTAAGGATAAATAGGTTGAGGTATGCATTAGGCGATCTGGAAAAACAGATGTGATGTAGGTATGCATGTAAATAATATGAACATGAAACTAATGTGAGACTCACTCATAATGAAAACTACGAATAGCTTACGTGTTAAATCGATTTAGCTCAATATGTTTAGGGCTAAACCGTAGTTCTTCACCTAGGATCCGCTTGCCACCTCTCGAACAGTCGCGATCAGATACTTGAACGATTCTCTCCAAATTATTTTACCATTTCCAACACCGCTAAGTGGATAAGTCTGTAAGTCTTTTCAGACTGAGATTTTACTTGAACATCCAAAATCCCGTTTTAATAGGCTTCATCTTATGCAGATAGTTCTGTTCTTGCCAATGCGATGGCGGCTGACATCAAACCTGCATCAACGCGAAGTTTCATTGAAAGTTTAAATATCAAATTCATTTAGGCCTTGACGGAGTTTCATTGGCTGTGTTTTGTCGTCTTCGTTGATTGAACGTCGAATTCCTTTCTAACGAAGTTCGTTTTCGATATCTATGTGTGTAAGTATAACTGTTTGGCCGTGAGAGTTTCTAAAAAAAACTTGTATAGATAATACACAGCCTCAGCTAAACGTATTAGGCATGCCTATTTTCGTGCAATTGGAATGGTTGCGTTCAACTCATTCATACCTTTTTTGGGGAGTAAGTAGTTTTGAATAAATGCCCAAATGATAGCTCATTCATTTCCATTTATTCTAGCGACTAAAATTCTAGTAACAGTGTAATGCTAGCTTTTAGGATACACAAACTGGTATCCTAAAAGCATAATACATTTTCAGACACAATACTATACATTTACTGTAACAAAAATTATCTTCTCTACCATAAACAGGTGGAAAATACAAAAAAATATTAATAGATTATTTTACTTTTATAAAATTAATATAAAAAAAAATTAAAACCATAATATTTAATACTTTTACAAAATCAGGTATTCAATAAACTAGCAAACTATAGCCTTACATCAATATCAATAGCAAACCTAAATAATAACCCTTCCCAAGCTCCCATGTTTATCAACAGACAATTATGCCCGCCAAATATTTGTCTTCCCAACAACGTTATTTGCGTAGACCTTGCAAGATACTCAATAACGAAATATACAGTCCGATGATTTTAATACGGGACCAATTGAAGCCGTACCCTCGTCAGCATTATCACTATTATTAATTCAGTCCACCTCCTGGGGGCGCTAAGATGCTGCTTTGGTTTTAAGCTCGTCTTCGAGTGAAAGAGAGAAGATTGATGATCATGAAATGAAATGTTATGACGCTTAGCTGTGTATGCAGGAAATCTTAGAAAAATGTTTGCAACGTTTAATTGTATCTCTGTGTGGTGTTGGGCTTAGGATAACACCTCTGCAATTCTTTTACAGATGTCATTAGAAGTGACTAAGAAAAATAAATTTTGATATTATGCTTTAGGAGACGTTTTCATTCTTGAAAATAAGTTGTGGTGAATTCATCTTTAAGTTGTTTTTATTTTATGATTCCCAAATGACAGAGCACAAACAAAGCAACATAATCAAAGTCAGTAGCCACTTCTAGCATATTTCTTATGTTATAAAGTAGAGTGGCACAATTAATAGTGACAGTTTGCTAGCCGATCACCTAAAATAATACTTTAACCAATCTCCTTAGTCGCCTCTTCTTTCTCAAGAAATGAAGTGAAGTTATTGTAAACTCGACACCACACGGAAAATTCCTTGCTCTGTTTACAGTCATAGTTTAGTCTTACTAGGAAAATAAAAAACCTGGTGAAAATATTCCACTGTCACAAACAACACAAGCAGCATTTTACAACACCACGAAGCACCGACGCGTGTCAGCCATCCAAACCCTATTAATTAAGACATACAGATAAGCTCCATGTATCCAATTGTGTTACCCCGATACGCCACACCTGTGCCTATTGATAATTATTCAAACTGGATTACTCTGGTAAGCATGTATTAATCATGTACGAGGATTTTGAGTTAGCAACTTGTGACAGCAAATCAGAGTAATAACTGTTGGTATCTAAGTAAATTATTTGCCAAAATTGCGTTTAATGTTTCATGGATGAACTAGTAAGTTCAATCTTCTTAATAAAATTATGATACCTGAATATTAAAACTAGTGAACTGCAGCGCTATAAAATTATTGTCTAACGTACCAAAAATCTTCATCGTTTTTAATTTGACAGATGAATTCAAAAATTGCTTCGAAATCGATACATTTCAAAGCGAACTGACAGTGAAACTGTCAAATTAAACACGATTGAAATTTTTGGTGCGTTAGACAATAGCGCTACTGGCCTACATTAACGAGTTAAAACTTGATAGACTATCTGTCAATGTCTGACGTCTCTAGTTAGACATAGTCCATGTCACACGCATTCTTACTCGCGCCTTGCTTTGCTAATGCTAAGCGTCCACAGGTCCGCATCGCACGCATCGGACGCATCGAATTCAATCAGATGTATGGTGAAATGCGATGCGTACAATGCGGACAGGTGGACGCACTTGTATGAGTTTCTATACAAAGAATACTACAATCCGTTGCGTGCGATACGTCCGATGCGTACGATACCGAGAAGTGGACGCTTAGCTTAAATCGGCTAATTACACTTTTGTAATCCAAGCATCTAACGTAAGATTTTAAGTAATGCGCTTACTCCTACTTAAGGCTAGCCAAGTTAGATTCCGGGAACAGCAACTTATTAAATCCTTATCCGAACCGGCATAGCATAACAAAACTATTTCCGAACGCCTCAGCGGAATCTGCTCCTTACAAAATGGCGGGTGCTCTAGCGGAACAAAAGCAATCTTCAGCGCGTGTAAATAAAACTCCGCCAATTTCCCGCCAACAAAGGAAACAAATTGAAATTGAACATTTCTAATTACTCATTAAGTGTCGGGTAATCGAAAAAGAAAGGAAACGTCCCCGAAATGAAACGTTAATCGAATTTCTCGAGAGAATTAGAACTCATAAAGAAATAGCTTGTTTCTGGCGGGGACAGTTGGCCGGTGTTCGCCGTAAAGTCGTCCGTTTACCGTCTTCACCCGTCCCCTATGCCGGCAATTCGCTAGGATTTCATTCTCGCTTTAAGGAGTTTTGTAATCATTTTTACTGATTTGCAGCAAGATAAATATCAAGTTTAACTGAGTTTTATGATTTTTCTAGCTGTTTTTTGCAACTCCAACTGCGTAGGTGTTTAATCGCAATCCCACTACAAACCTGTGTATATTATTGATAAAGGTCGTAAAAAAAGCTCAGCAAATTGACCTGCGGTTTCATGGAGAGGGTTGTGGGGTCGAATCCAAAGCTCGCAACTACTATTTCTGAAAGCAAAAGCGAAATCGTATTTGATTCAACGACCTAATAGGTGAGGGGAAACATCATTGAAGAAACTTGCATGCAGCAACGGAATAATTTCATGTTGTGTTAAGTTCTCAATACGCAGTCTCCAACCCTCTCATACTGAGAGGAGACCTATGTCTATCAGTGGGACGCTATTTAAGCTGGATACAAACTTTTGGTCTTATGGAATTCAGAAACGGAACCTATATCCGTGAAATCAAAAATAAATTTGTCTCAAACTGAACTGGGTCTGGCAGCTTTCCAGAAAAGAGCTGTTGAAAGAACAATTTAACGGCGATCCGATCAACTTGAGACTGGATGGGACTCGCTTTGAAAAAAACTCAAACGACTTTTTGAGTAATTACTCCAAGTCACTGCTAATCTACCTTAATCTATAAAATACAAGTTTTTATTTACTTCATTGAGACATACATAATTATCACGCCTGTATTCCTAAGTAGGATATGAAACAGCATATGAAAGGCTACATAGACAAAACTATGACTATTAAGGTCAGCAGGAAGAGATCCCTTAAGGGATATGTTCGCCTTTGTACTTGTGTTTTGTTTTGTGCTTGTTATTTTTGTCATGTTTATATTGTACAATAAAGAGTTACATTATACTATTTAACGCTTCGCGGCCGTTTTTGGGTTATTTTTATGGTTTCAAACTTTTTCCAATACAGTAAATTTTAATTTCCATTTGAAACAAAACCATAGCTTCATTGCTCTTTCTATAAACAAAACCAAAACAAACATTTCGATTATAATAAAATTATAATAGAATATTTGAATGTTTAGTAAAAGCGAAATTTGAAAGGCTCGCCGGGCGATTCAATTTACATTTGTTATCAAATTATTTTCAAGAAGTTTGCCTACAAACTCCATCGAATTACGACTGTATTAGGGAATCGGAATATTGAGGATAGAATCGCAGTTTAAAATTTATTTCCTTCTATTGGCAATATTAGTATTTTAATTTAGAATCACACCTCTCCATTTCTTCCGTGGATGTCGTAAGAGACGACTAAAAGAAGTAGGTTTAGGTATGCTTTAGGCTAGCAACTTGTGACTATTATGCGCGCTCTGCCTACCCCATTTGGGAACACAGGCGTGATTGTACGTATGTATGTTTGTGTCAATAAACTACTTTGCGCACAAAATGTGCAGTCAAGAAAACACATTTTTTTACCAACTGCTGTATTGAAAAATTATGTCCCATGCCTTAGCTATCCAACCTAACACACCCTACCACCTCAAGACCTTAGTTGTGACCAATTCAACTTCATTTAAGGCCCAATCAGACGGTTCATTCGGATGAACGTTCATCCGAGTGATTGCTTCATTTTTCTAGTGAATCATTCGACAGTTTTGTTTCATTCCGTGTTCAGACGTGTCATTTCGAGTGAATAGTACCGAATGAAAGGCGAAAATGAAAGAAAAATGAACCGTCTGATTGAGACTTTACAGACACAAACACTCCTGTAAAAATCTAACTAGCTAACTATTAGTTTCACCTTTTCTACGTAACTGGTTTAATACTTAGTGTCTATAACGATCTGTTAACCGTCTTCTAGCTGTCAAAGTTAACTGCGAGAGCATACAGCGCGCTCGGCGCGCCGTTGCTGCAACTGCTACTGCAACCGCTTGGAAACTGCTAATTTCAATAACGAGGGAAGTTGGCTGCTAATTACCAAAGCCACATCGATCCGTTCAAACGTATTTGCTTCCTACATCACATGTGAGTTCTAACAAGGTTTCATTATCCCAGTTCGAAGTTTAGGAACTAGTTAAATCTTACCTAATGAAACACGTTATTGGGTTAATTAGATACTACGAGAGTTTAGATGGGCCGCCATTTCATACAGTTAAAGTGACATTTCAATTTTGACCACATGCTATAACAGACGATTTGTCATGAACGCCACCACCAGTGTCTTTTCATTTGTGTATAAAGTAATACGGAGTGTTGAACATTACGTTGTAGTCAGACTGGGTGTAAGCGTTCAGAATTAGGTACAATGCAATAGGGATGATGACAGGGTTACAAATACCATTCTAATTAGTCAGTAAGTTA
Source organism: Adoxophyes honmai (assembly GCA_005406045.1). Classification (NCBI taxonomy): domain Eukaryota; kingdom Metazoa; phylum Arthropoda; class Insecta; order Lepidoptera; family Tortricidae; genus Adoxophyes; species Adoxophyes honmai. The sequence goes on from BHDV01000190.1 coordinate 68,475, forward strand.
TGGGAAGTCAGTAAGTTTATCAAATAAGTAAACATCGACAAAGGTACAGATCTTCAAACTTCCTGAGTGGGGGCTCGTGTCGTCACGTTTGAGCAAAAATCAGTACAATTTTTACTCAAACGTGACATCACGCGAAAGTTTTAGGCTCTGTGTTATCGTCATTTTTCGTCTGTCAAATAAAAAAAATGGGTACAATATTTTTTCGTAGTCTATCTGACAGACTAAATAGTTTTTAGCCTAATTGATAAAAGTGTCAAAACTAACACAAAGCCACCGCTCCGTGAACACGAACATGCGCAGCGTTGTCGCGCCGAGGGTCACCCACAAACTTACCTAACTCTTTAAGTCTAAAACACATACATAATACTGTCTGACACTAGAGACACAAAATGCCTCAGCCGTGCTGTGCGTGAGCGGAAACCAGTCACGCAGCCACCGCGCCACGGACATGTGCGCACGCACCGCCGCCGACGGCACGCAGCGCAGCGCCGCCGCGCCGCCCGCCACGCCGTGGGTCGATTACAAGCTTACCGACAACTTCACGTCCATTATACACAGGCCATGTCACCATAGAGGCACTGACCTGCCTCAGCCGTGCTGTGCGTGAGCGGCGACCCGTCACGCAGTCACTGCGCCACGGACACGTGCGCACGCACCGCCACCGACGGCACGCAGCGCAGCGCCGCCACGCCGACCGCCACGCCGTGCGTCGCAAACACGCTTATCCACCTCTTCATTCCCATTACATATTCTTTAGGTCGTCCCGCCATTTCACGTGTCTAACATACCCATAAGTTTTCTTACACTAGAGGCACTAACCTGCCTCAGCCGTGCTATGCGTGAGCGACGACCCGTCACGCAGCCACCGCGCCACGGACACGTGCGCACGTACCGCCGCCGACGGCACGCAGCGCAGCGCAGCGCTGCCGCACCGCCCACCATGCCGTGCGTCACTTACAAGCTTACCTACCACTTCATTCCCATTACACCTGCTTTATGTCATCCCACCACTGTGTATAACATAATAGGTCGTCTTACACTGGCACTAACCTGCCTCAGCCGTGCTGTGCGTGAGCGGCAACCCGTCACGCAGCCACCGCGCCACTGACACGTGCGCACGCACCGCCGCCGACGGCACGCAGCGCAGCGCCGCCGCGCCGCCCGCCACGCCGTGCGTCGCTTGCACGCGGACCTCCCACTCCACTCCCATTACACATGCCTTAAGGCGTCTTACCCATCACTTCATGTGTATAACACACAGGTTATGTTACACTAGAGGCACTAACCTGCCTCAGCCGTGCTATGCGTGAGCGGTGAGCCATCACGCAGCCACCGCGCCACGGACACGTGCGCACGCACCGCCGCCGACGGCACGCAGCGCAGCGCCGCCGCGCCGCCCGCCACGCCGTGCGTCGCTTGCACGCGGACCTCCCATTCCACGTCCATTACTGACGGAGAAAAAAAAACTTCATTTCTTTGCCCTTGTTTTACTATTACGGACATAATTGAAATATAGCCCATGTTAGATAATATTTACGTATTTGTACCGATCGCTCGTGCATTTAAACAACTGGAGCTCAAGTTACTTTTTGCGTGCTGTCGGCATTTTTTTTTGTTATGATTAAATTTAATGATAGATATAACAAAATCTTTACCATTTTTGAACACGAACTTTCAAAAACTAACTGCGGGTGAATATTTTTCAAAATAAAATTAATAAAACTGAAATATTTAAAAAAGGGGCCACCCTTATAAAAACAAACTTTTAAGTACCAATTTTTATTAACCTTATTTATTATATGTAGTAGTTGACATGACCACCTATCTCCCCCTTAATTTTGTCGTACTACTGTTCACCCTGTATATTATTTCTGTCCGAAACCTACTCAGTGCATACACCTAGTTTAGATAACATCCGTGCAACTGACGCGTCATCGATCGCCTGCACGGGCGTCATTGGCAACATGACGGCGTCACTCGTGACCTAATTAATTAACGGGCAGTGACGCTGATGTTGGGGATTTGGGGATCACGGGACTTAGGGGATTAGAGGGATTCGGGGGAGTTCACTGTTGCCGTTTTGTGTAAGAATTAAGTGACAATGCTTTGTGATGTCAATAGCTAAGTCCACAGCAGTGCGCTTTCACGTTCACCTTGCGTCTTCCTCTGACGCATGCCCGTGCAATCACCAACAACAGCGCATGCCGCCAGCACGTCTTCATTAAGGACGGATCTAGTTTTAGCACATGCGCTGTGGTTGCACGGGCATGCGTCAGAGGAAGACACAAGGTGAACGTGAAAGCGCACTAATGTGGACTTAACTGTTCACTTCTTGTTTTATGGAGTATCTTTCAAAATGGCGGTTATTTTCAAAAGGTGTTGTGTCGGAATTAGAATAATATACTTCTTATTGCTATTTCTTTCGTAGATGATAATATAATATTTGTGAAGGCGATTGAGTAAATACATTAAAATAGTACATTGAGCAACTAGGGGAGGAAATGGAACATTATTAACGAGAGGCTGTTAGAAGCCCGACGCCGCAGGCGGAGGGCATTTATGCCTCGAGTTTATAATGTCCTTTACTCCCCGTGTTACACACAATGTTTTTCATCACATTTGCGAGGAAAAACTAAAAATTAAAGAAAATTCATGACATCACGTTACCGCGCCGCGCTATTCCTTGTCCGCGCTGTCACTGCTGTCAGTGCGTTTAAGTCTATTGTCACTTTTTTTTAATTATATACCACAGACAAGAACTATGTTTCGTACAGAATTCGAATGGTCATACAGCCAGATTCTACCAAAAAGGTTCAAACAAATTTACGAAAAATGCATAGTAAAAAACGCGTTGACATACATCCAAAGTATTAAATTAATACAGTTTCATAATACGTACATTAATTTTGCATTTAAAAATTGGCCATAAGTTTTAATAGCAGATTGTTTTATTTTTACATTTGTAACCTCCTTAGTCTGAACTAACGTACATAAACTAACTTTTGCAATTTTTAAAACTAAACTTTACCTCCCATAGGATGTAATGATAACTCCCGCGGTTACAATTTAGGCCTTTGTACTGAAGGATACGCGCTTGTAACACCACCATTGACGAGCAAGTGTGATGAAAATATGTATTACGCGGCAAGCAGCAGAGTAACCTGACACTATTAATTCTCTTAATTTAAAATCCTAAATACAATTCGCACTTGGAAAATCTCGACCAATTTAAATTGATGATTTTTTTTATCGAATAGGCATTAGGCATTATGCCAGGGGAATAAGAACTCCCAACAATCACCCTTAGCTTGTTTTATTTCAATCAACTACGAGTATTTTTCAGCATGCCTATTTAAAACTGCCATCAAAACTTTTTGCCATAACAGTTGGCTGAAAAAGCTTGTCTTAATAAGGTGATAAAGGTGACAGTGCGCCATAATGGATCCGGCATGAATAATATCGCGGTCGGACTCTGATTTCCCCTGTCGCCGATGGCCGGGCCGCGGCGCCGGCGCAGCGCATGAGATTACAGCGGATTTTGGCTGTAATAGTATTTATTTATCTTACTACATACATACATACATACATACAGTCATGCCTTTTTCCCACAGGGGTAGTTTGTTCCACTTGCTACGATCCTGACATACTCGTACCTCTTTTGCTTCACCCACGTTCATTAGTTTCTTCATACATGCGCGTCGATTTCGGGTACTCTTGACCTGACCTGTTTCTAAGACGTCCGCGATTTGGTCACGGAACGTCCGTCTAGGCCTTCCCTCCCAACACATCCATTATCTTACTACATCCATAGTAATTTAGTTTAGTTAGGTATACTTTAGGCGACAGGCTAGCACTCTGTCACTATTATCTTAATAACTTTTTCATCAGTTTTCAAACCTAAAATTATGATAAAGGCTGCGAAGCGTGAAATAGTCATAATCATGGTTTTGTATGTCACGTTTCATGTGCTCTACCTACTTCATCTGGGAACATAGGAATGATTTGTATGTATGTCTAATAGTGACTAAAATTTTGTTTACTCTTATTTTATTTTTACTACCCTATTACATTAAGACGCAGTAAGAAAATGACCTACATTGAGGTAGCATATCCACTGGGATAGTATTAAATTTATTACTTTATCCTGAATTTTATTGATTGAGTTAATTTATTAATTTGTATGACGAGAATGTTTGGCATAATGTTTTGTGGCATATTATTCGTTTATTCTCTTTATATGTATATAGGTACAAAGTTACAGTCTCGTACAAAGTTAAAACTCGTAAAACTTATATGTATATTTTTTTATAACCTGAACGCATAGGTATATTCTTAATAATAAATATCGTAAAAATTATTACGCATAAAATTACCAATAGCCACTTTAAAATTTCAGTACCCAAACTATTTTTATTTACGATCTGAAAACTACTTAGATTTATAAAGGACCATAAAAAACGCAACAGTTTATGACTTGCACCAACGAACGAGTGCATTTTTTATCGCCTCGTCCGTTATAATTAATGGGGTTCTTAGACGAACCACGCGCGTCTAGACTTTTAAGTGGCTTAAGTATAAATATGGCCATTTAATTTTTAAACTGTACAGTCAGCTGCTGAGAAGAGTAACCCTCTCCTAGTGCAATTGTGCCATTTCTAACAGGCTCGGAATCAGAAACGACCGTGATTGCTATTGTCTCAATAAATTGAGGATAGCAAACCAATTCCTGTTTTTTTGCTTAAGCGGGACGATTTTTTGGTGAATCTTTCATTTAAATAAGTTTTAACGTGCCTGGACATGGGTTTAGACTGTCATAACGTCACGTGATACCTTTGGTTTCAAATTTAAAGTCACACTGGTTTCGAACTGATGAATTTAAAGCAATTAGGTATGACTCCGAGCGCGTCCGACAAACAGCCCTACTGATCTTTGCAGCTTACTGTAAAAAAAATTCAATAACTGAGGCTGTTATAATAGTGATTAATTGACCTTTAATAACCCGCAGATGCATGCGGAATAAAACCAGCTGAAACCAGTTATCTTTATTATTTGTGTCTTAAAAAAATCGTACACCTTACAATACGAGACCCGGTTTCGGAATTACCGTTTTTTAAGGTTCTATGCCTAAAGGGTGCTATCAGGACCCTATTACTAAGGATTCGCTGTCCATCCGTCCGTCTGTCTGTCACCAGGCTGTCATATCTCACGAACCGTGCTAACCAAACTGTTGAAATTTTCGCAAATTATGTATTTTTTGTTGTCTTGTTTTTTTTTTGATATTTTTGGGTCTGTATAAATAGATAACCCAGAATATTTATCCGTATAAATTATCTTCCTTAAAAGTAAACAATTAAAATAAAATATTAACCTATTTAAGGGGGTCTCCTATACAAAAAATGATATTTTATTGTGGTCCGACTCGCACTTGCCCGGTTTTTAACATCCGTAACCATAAAGTTTTTGTTAAAAATCCGGGTTGGTATTATGTAAAACAGTGCATGGGGCGGGCATAAACGCCAGCTGGCGTTCAACCTAATTAACTTTTCCTCAAGGAAATGCTGAAAAAATGGCCAAATAAATTATCTCAACACATTTTGGGTCTTTTGAGGTTAATAGCCGAGACAAGATGTTGTTACATTTTGGAGATGGACTGGTTTAAACTTGCTACTGTTTCTTGTAGTGTATTTTGGAAAATTACTTTTGAGTGAAGACGAAGAAGTAATTTCAAGACTAAATTTTATTCGGGTTGATTGGATCGATCTTTAAACAGACTATTTTTAAGAGAATTAAAAATTAAACTTTGAATGTAAGCGTCGTTGAAGATAACTGCAGTCTGTTTGTTGTACTTTTTGTATTTTTAGGTGACTGTTCTTTTTCCAGTTTTTCATTTTCATCCATTCCAATTTAACTTTACTAAAAATTTCAAGTCATCCGGTTCAACTGTCAAAGAATTTTCTTCGGCGGAGACGGTCTTGAGCTCTTAAGATCAGGTTAATAAAATGTTATCAAAATTACGCAAATATGTAAAAGTATAACTTGATCGGTAACTACGAGCAAGATTTGATTAAGTACAGATAATCAAATAACGATCGGTACAGGTGAAACTAAACAAAAACTAGCGAAAACATGCATCGTTTATTCATCATTGAGCTGAACAGTATAACTTTCTATGAAATACACGTCCGTCTGTAATTTTAAAGTTGATTAACAACACAAAAAAAAATCGACGAAAGAAATATCTATCATGAATAAAACATTAACATTTTGAATTGTTTCCGGGACCCACAAACGTTTCCTCGATGAATAAATTCGGCGAAACCTTTTTCCTGTCAATATTGCCCAATCTTGTACCAAACCAATAACCAAATCTGTGCCCCGTCGGCGAAAACACGTTTTTAATTTAATGCCAACAAACGACAAACGGGTCCTTAAAAACGGAATTTTATTAAGTCCCCTGCCAGAACACTTATACAGAAGTTGCCTTAGAGTAGTTTTTGCACTGCGATTTTCTGCTATTTTGCAAGAACTTGACATGAAGTTTATTAAAAAAAGAATGGTTTCAGTATCAACCAAACTAACTAACCACTAGCCTAGTGTACCTAATTGGCGACATTACTACTGGTATCTAGATATCATATCTCTGAATTAGTACAGTGAGACTCACGCAAATTGAAATAAAGCGGATACACTCACGTTTTTCACCAAGATTATTCAAAATGTTTCGGGACCATTCGTGACCTATCATCAGGAGTAGCGCGCCACAGCGAGTAATAGGTATTTATTACCTACACGTTCCATAATGGGTCAAGTGACAGATATGTGAGTGTGCCCGCTTTATTTAACTATGGGACGAATTCGTCATGTCGAGACACTAATTTATTGTAAAGACAATTTAAAATAATTTATTACTACGTGTCTCAAAGTGTCCTTTCCAACTCCCGTATAACTACTCTGTCTTCGCCAACTTGCTCCCACTTGCCCGGCAAATTAAGTTTGCAATATTTAATAGGTTAAGAACGAATCGATACGATCGTGGAGATTAGAGGAAACGCAATCGTCTATTAATTATTTTTACTTCGCAAGATTTCTGAATTAAAATTCGTTCGCTCTTGATGTTTTTTGCGGAGATGGAATGGAGGATTAAAAAATTAGCCGCAATCCCTTTTTATATTGAAAAGAAGAAATGTTTCTTCGGACGAGTTTTGTTTTTAACGTTTTTTTGTGATTTGTATGTGACTTTCAACCAATACTTTAAGTTAGGGAATTTCTAGCAATTTTCATTTTAGCGTATGGGGTTTAGACTTACGCCTCCCTATTTCTTCCGTAGATGCGGTACGTTTATCTCAATTAAAAAAACACATTCATACGTGATTAAGTCTGGGATAGAAATGAATATGAGTGAGAATAACAAAAGTTTAAAATAATACAGACATGTATGTAATGCGTATGTATGTACGCCTAACTCCATTTCTTCCGCAGCAATCGTAAACGGCGACTAAGAAAATAGATTAAGAGGTAATTTTTAGGTGACAGGCTAGGAACCTGTCACTTTATACCTGCCAACTCAATTCCTAAAAAAATATTTAAGAAATATGGTCTCGGTTTTGTCTACGCAGCATTTCGTGTACTCTGTCTACCCCATTTGGGAATATAGTCATGATGTACGTACCTATGTACGTATGAGTATTCATTAAGCTTGAAGAAATTGCAGCCAAATCCTATAAAAAAAAATCTCATCACCTAATTAAAAAAAAATCTAAAACAAAGAATCTGCGGCATCAGATCATCGTCGTCCTAACTAGTCATTTCCACGTGAGAGCCCTCCGCTCTTTTATATGAAGGGCGTTAGCGGCTGAGGGCTCTCCGGACAAAGGCCTTGTAAGGAGATTGATTATGCGGTGTAGTAAGGTTTTTGTATGGCAAGTGGTTATTTTAGGCATGGTGATTTAATTTTATTATGCTTTAATGTTGTCCATCGCTATCTTAATAATTTTAGTTAATTTTAATAATTACATCGTTATCTATGACTTTTCTCTTCTGTCCAATCCTCTAAAACTGTAGAAACGTCTTTCACAATATTGTTTAAAATTGAAAATCCTTTGATTTCATAAACAAAAATGGCAACGCAGCAAGTGTGATGGAAACCATTGCATCAGGGACTACTTGAGTGTAAAATTCGAGTAAGTATTAGAATGCGGTAAAAATGTTTTTTTTTTGTTATTTCAGCCGTGAAATTGTTTTTATTTTTATATTAATAGCGTTCCGTATGCTCTGCCTACCCCCTTTGAGAATAAAATGGTGAAGTATCTGTGTATGTATATGTCACCGGAAAATAAGTACCGTAAGATTCCAAACGGGAGACAAAAAATGTTTTTACGCTCACATTTTTGCTAAATTTAATATAATCTAACCTAACCTAACTTAATCTAACTAAACCTTATCTGATCTAAACTAACATAATCTAACTTAACCTAACCTAACGTAAACTGATTATTTTACGAAAATGCGGCCGTAAAATAATACAATTTGTCTGTCGTTTGGAATCTTACGGAAGTTTATAAAATTCCTGAAATTTTTTAGGAAATTTATAAACTTACGGAATGTGTAATTTTCCGGTGACATATACAACGCTCCCTCATTGGGACACAATAGTGCAAGCACAGTCAGAAAAATCAGACGTAATACCTAGATCTTGGACGAGATTCTACCTCTCTCGTTAACACTAAAAGCTCGACCTTGTTCTAGACTACGCTATTTCTAGCGTACCACCATCTTTAGGGTTCCGTACTTCTAAAGGAAAAGCGACCCTCATAAGATCTGACAATAGTCTCTTTTTCTCACACACCTTTCATTCATTCTCCCCACGTGACCAAACCAACGCAACTTATTCCTGTGTCTTAAGACTTAATTATTATATTGTATAGGTACCTAAAGGCCGGCCAATAGATTTTCCGGAAAAGCAAAAATTTGGTAGCCGTGTGGTGCCGGGTTAGAATAGCACATCCTCCTTTTTTCCCGTGGGTGTCGGAAGAGTCGACTCTAGGAAAGGGTTAGTTTATTGTGGGCGACGGGCTAGCAACCTGTCACTGCAAATATCACGATTAACCATCTGATTACCCTAAAATTGCTAAACGTGGCACTGGATTTTTGAATTCATGTGCTCTGCCTACTCCTCTTGGAAATACAGGCGTGAGAATATGTATGCAATTTTGTTTTAAGCTGTGGTGACGGCGGGTCTTTAACTTTTTCATGACGACCTATAAAATTGAGTGAAAGTGTTGCAAAAATGAAATGCCTTGGCGGGCCGCTTCTTACCTGATTATAGCCATCCTAATAGATGATAGAACGGAACCCTTTCAGCGTGAGTCCGACTCATCCACACACTTTTTTCCAATAGAAAATCCCTAGCACCTATCCTGTTGTTTACACGCGCGTGCGCCGCTAATCCGGCGCCCTTTAACTGTTTATCACGTCCGCGCGCGTGACGGGAATACCCGTATTCAATATCCGAAGGCGGTCGAGTGGGGCCGATGTTATCCGAAGACACTTTGTTGTGAGATTGTAAGATACACTTTAATCGAGGCGCGACTTTGTAAGTTTATTATCTGTGTTCTTTTTGGGGAATGGTGGATTGTGGTTTTGCTTTGATTTCTTATGTAGGGGGTTGTGGATTTTATTATCGGCTTGCATCTTTGAGAGTTGTGAAATTTATTTTTCTCAATTATAATGACTTGTGACTATGAACAAATGAATAAGTGGTAGAATTTCGGTAACAACCCTGAAAAGTACCTATAGAATCCTTAAAATCAATATAAAAATTTTGTTCGGACTAAGTATTATGTTCTAAATCGAAGTACGAAGTAAAAGCAAGGAAATCGTGGGGTTGATTAATTTTAATAGTCTGGAAACCACTGGTCTATAAAAATACATACATAATATTCAATCATGCCTATATTCCCAAAGGGAATAGGCACAACACACGAAACATGACATGGTTAAAGCTATAATTCAAACTATGTCACGCTTCACAGTCACTACTAGCATTGTTTTAGATTTGCGAAGATGGAAGAGGTAGAATAGTGACAGGTTGCTAGCCTGTCGCCTAAAGCATACCTAAACCTAAATCCGTAGTCGCCTTTCAACATACATGGAAGAAAGTGGAGAGGTGTTATACTATCCCGACACCACACGAGAAACAGATATTTATTAATCTAACCCCGTTACCACGTGGTGGATGATTACTCATTTGACGATTACCTCTTTGCAGCCCGCGCCGGACTCTTGAGTCAAGTTCGCGAGCCGGAACTCGACTCGAGAGCGCATTGTTCGAGCGATTACGGGCAAAAAGAGCGCTCGAGGCGCGAGCATGAGCGAACGTTGTACCAAATTGCTGAGATACTTCAGACACATATTATAAAGACGTGAGATTTTAGGTTTTTTCTGCCTTAAAAAGAAACGAATGCGTTGTTGAATGAAATAAAATGATATTTCACAACAAGTGAGTTTCATGGTTGCATAAACTTTTAACATTTTTTATTTGTTTACCTATTGTTTTTCAAATTTTACTTGCAAGATTTGAATTAAACACAAACAAACAAATGAACATGTAGACAGGTGAAACTAAACAAAAGCCTGCAAAAACTGCGACTAGTCACAACCTGACCATCCGTGAAGTCTACCTATTTCGACGGCTTTTTGCTCTAGTAATCTACAAAATGAAACCACGCAAGCACGCGCGAACGTAAAAGGGCTTATGTCGCTAAGAAAAACCACACAGTTACGTCATAATTATTATGTAGTACATACGAGAGGCAAAATGTACGCTGTCGAGAAAGAAACTGCCAAGTCAATGACCCGAGAGAAACGTTTTGCTGACAAGGGCTACAAGAGCTACGCCGTAGCTCGTAGCACGTAGCCGTAGCCGCGTAGCCGCAGTTGAGTGGTTTCACTTTTATATGAGTTTTTTTTTACCTCGGCTTTTTGGAATTTTGTTGTAGTGGGAAGGAAATTTAGTTGTAGTTTAGAACGTGCTGAGGTCACATTCTTTTCACTTTTTTGTACCTTAAGTTCAAGAATTAAATGATGTTTACCATAATTGCAATTTTTTCTACGCCTTGTTTTTTTAAACAATGAACTACCGTACGAAAACGTGCATTCCCCTTCGAGATTACTTGATGCCAAATAAGATGTTATATTATTACAGTTACTGTAGTTATATTATAATCATGTTCGGGAATCCCTCCAGTATTAGGTGCTTTTGCAAATGCATGCCAAAAGCGACTATACCTTTTAATTGCATTGGTCAAAAGATCTAATTTCTTCACATCTCTACAGACAAAAGACAAAACTATACGCTTTTTCATTTCCGTCAGAGAACCAAAACGAAAACCGCCCAACATCAGCTAAAAAAAAATGCTAAACCAAACATCCGTATGCGGATGCCTTCGCACCGCATCCCTTGTAAATTCCGTCAAGCGTTTATTCCATTAACGGACCTCACAAAGGGCAGACCTCAATCTCGACCCGACCTTCGAGGATAAAGAATCGTATTTGCATTCTCGCCTCGGAATTGATCCAGACTTGCCTTTCCAAATGTCAATACAGGGTCAAGAGTTAACCCCGCCGCGCGAGATTAAACCTTACCCCGTTACAATAGAACCGGGTTACCGTCTGGCTCTGTTGAACCGCTGGAATCGTTCTCGTATATTGAATTTCGGTTTTCACCTGTTTAAAGCGATTTGTTGAGATCGAAATTGTGAGCGTTGGCGTTTCTTGGCTTGGTGGAACGCGTGGATTTTTTTTTTCATTTGTAGGTACGCATAGATGGCAGAGCACACAAAGCGCTTTATAGACAAAACGATGACCATTATCACGTTTCACGGCCATTTCTAGCATAATGTATTTTATTTTTACATTTTGAGTTGGTAAGAATAATAGTGACAGGTTGCTAGCCTGTCGCCTAAAATATACCATAACCTAACTCTTTAGTCGCCTGTTACGACATCTACGGAAGAAATGGAGAGGTGTTATTCTAATACAACACCACACGGACAACACGGATAGTTTATAATATAAACTAATATTTTTCAATAAAATTCAACTCATTAACAAACATTTTAATTCAAACATTCAAACTCACAACTAACAATAAAGCACAGCAAAATAGCAACGTAATATTTTGTTTAAAGGATAGTTTCCTGAATTGAAAACTTCAATACTCTTTGCTTTGAGGCTCGAGGGTTCTCTGCTTTCCTGAGCGCCTCTCGACGAGATATTAGAAATGCTTTGCGTTTCCTTTTGTGTGGTTCTACCTATTTGTTTACTATTTTTCTATTTTTACTTCCGATAATGTTTATATCTATGGTGTCAGGTTTAGAATAACACCTCTCCATTTCTTCCGCGGATGTCGTAAGGAGCGACTTAGGAAATAGGTTGAAGTATTTTTTAAGCGACAAGCTAGCAATCTGCTGCTTTTTATGCCTGTCAGCTCAAAACCTAAAAAAATATGCTAAAAACCACAAAACGTTAAATAGTCGTGGTTCTATCTGTGTAGCATTTCGCGCGCTCTACCTACTCCAATTAAAAATAATCGTGATGTATGTACCTATCTATAGAATATGTTGTCAAACCATAACACATTCAATTGACGACAGCAGTGCTAACGCACTAACTGACAAAATAAATTATTTTACAGAATGTCATACCAGCCTCAACGCGCATGTCGCGCGACAGGATCGTGCCGACGCTGCTCGCGGCGCGACAACGATACGTCGCCGCGTGCACGTCGCTCCGGTACTGCGCTGCACTGAAGGCCCCCAGCCAGAGTGTGCCGTTTGGAAGAGCTCCTCTGTGAACAAAGAATAATAAAATAATTAAATGTTTTTTATCATGGTAAGTACAATAGATCTAAACTAGACGCTTTAGGCTTGAAACCACATACATACATAATACATATTCTCACGCCTGTATTCCCAATAGGGGTAGGCAGAACACGTGAATTCAAAAATCCAGTGCCACATTTAGCAATTTCAGGGTAACCAGATGGTCAAACGTGATATTGCAGTGACAGGTTGCTAGCCCATCGCCCACAATACACTAACCCTTTCCCAGAGTCGACTCTTACGACACCCACGGGAAGAAAGGGGGAGGTGCTATTCTAACCCGGCACCACACGGGGCCCAATACCCCTATTTATCAAATTACCAAAGGCTTATAATTGTCTCATGGACTCGATTTGGCCTTTTTCGGCGGTAACTGCTAGGGAAATTGTGGATAAGGTATTATGAAATTTTGTGGTTTCAAGCCTAAATCAACTAGACAAAGCTTGTAAGTAGGTATACACATAATGATTGCGCCTATATTTCCTAAAGAGATTTTGTGAGCACACAAAACGTTGCACAAGATGTTTTAGCAAACTTTTAGGTAAAGCTAGATAACAAATGTATAATAGTGACAGGTTGCTAGCCTATTTCCTTAGTCGCCTTTTACGACGGCAACGGAAGAAAAGAAGACGTGTAATTGTAAGCTGACAGCACAAGGGGAACAAAGCTGGTAAGTGTACTGATTGAAAAAAAATGTACACAGACTTTAACATCGAGAATTCTGGAGTCGGTGATTTATGCTCTTCAAAAAATATTTCGCTAACTACTGATCAGAAACTGACCTCCCGAAATCACCCCTAATTAATTTACAATAACAAAACATCCAACGAATTCAGAATAATATATCCTTCCTTTCTGGTGTCTTAATTTTGCTGACAGTAAACTGATAAATAACTAACTTAAATAAACTGTATTGTTTGCTTAAAAGTTTTAAACTACGGCTTAGCTGCAGAAAAGATAATCCAGCCCGTAATTAAAGTTGCGCCGCGGTCGCGAGCTTGCGAAGCGTCTCTTTGTGTTATTGTACAACTTGTAAATTAAACACTTCAAGAACAGGTTAAATATCATAATGAATACAAAATGTTTTATTATTTTCTGTGTCTGGGAAATCGAAATCATAGGAGACAAAGCTGTTTTACAAACATTCACACACTTACCAAACCCAAATCAGTAACGAAAATTCATTGAAATCACGTCATAGGGTATGATTTTTACGGTGACAAATTTGCTTTACCTGTTTAAAGTGTTACTTTGGAAGAACCAACGTTTCGTTACTAAAACAAATTTAGGTTTAAAAACAGACGAAAGCGATATTCGTCCCCGAAACATCCGTTTCTGTTGTCACTTTTCCCAAACAATTAATAAAATGTATTCGACTTTAATCTCATTGATATGAAGCAAACTTTTCTTGCACCATTTATCGAAAAGAACAGTTGATTAATATCTCTGCCCTAAATTGACCGGTACACCGAGTAATTTACCCATTTCCCCTGCTAGTGTAGTCAACGCTAGAAAAGGTCATCCGACAATAAAACAAAATGCAAAGGACGTTTTTTGCGTAATTCGGCACGTTGTCAGCGAAGTAAATAACAGGCCCGCAGCCATTTCACGGGCCAACAACTCGCACAACTGAAATTAGGGCCCGGCCCGAACTTAAATTAAAGGCACTGCTAACGATTTCACACCGGGGACTTTTTACGGTGGCAAGATTGAGGACGGCGGGAAAAAGTGCATTGGTAATGTTAGAATTGTTGTTGAAAATTTTTAAGTGAAAAGCCTTTTACATACATACAAATAACGCTTGTATTCCCAAATGGGGTAGGTAGAGCACACGAAACGCTTCTTAGACAAAACCATGTCTATTTCGCATTACAAATGGCCGCATCTTATTTTGTAAGTTTTAAGTTGGCGGGTATAATAATAGTGACAGGTTGCTAGCCTATCGCCTAAAATATAAATCTTAACCTATTTCCTTAGTCGTCTCTTACGACATCCACGGAAGAAATGGAGAGGCGTTTTTCTATCCCGACACCACACAGGGTCTTTCTCTATCCTTGTTTAAATATCCTCTTTCAGATCACACTTTTTAATCACGCTATTTTACACCCTGTAATGTTATGTATGTATGTTCTAATGCATTTGACAGGTCAGCACCGATCCTGTGCCTGCAGGACGATAAATCATCTGCTCTCAAACGGCTTCGGTTGAATAATTGCGAGCTGCTTTTGTCAGCGTGAAACAGCCTTATTCTGATGCTGGGATAAAAAATAAATGGTTATCCGTACTAATATTATAAATGTGATAGTGTGTTTGTTTGTTTGTTTGTCCGTCTTTCACGGCTAAACGAAGCGATAAATTGACGTGTTTTTTTTTTAGGTAGAGATAGTTTAGGGCATGGAGAGTGACATAGGCTACTTTTTAGGGTTCCGTACCTCAAAAGGAAAAAACGGAACCCTTATAGGATCACTTTGTTGTCCGTCTGTCCGTCCGTCCGTCCGTCCGTCCGTCCGTCCGTCTGTCAAGACCCTTTTTCTCAGGAACGCGTGGAGATATGAAGCTGAAATTTATATCAATTACTCAGGTCTACTGTCCCTTGAAGCTGTGAAAAAATCAAACTTCTAAGCCAACGCAATCAAAAGATACAGCCGTTTATGCCGCAAATTTTCGACACTTGCAAGGGAATCAAAACCTACAGGGTGCTTCCCGTGAACTCAGAATCTTGAAATTTAGTACGAAGCAACGTCTTATAGCATAGATAAAGAAAAAATTACGAAAACCATAAATTTTTACTTACATCACATAATATTTTTTTTTTAATAATTTTAAACTTACTACCCATTTCCTCATAAACGCGTAGAGGTATTAAATTGAAATTCATACCAAATACTCAGGTCTATAATACCTTTAAGCTGTAACAAAATCAAACTTCTATGTCAACGCAATCAAAAGAAACAGCAATTTAAGCTGCATATTTTGAAACTCGCAAGTACTCGCAAGGGAATCAAAACCTAAAGGGTACTTCCAGTCGACCTAGAATCTTGAAATTTGGCATGAAGCAACGTTTTATAGCACACATAAAGGAAAAATTCCGAAAACCTTAAATTTTTAGTTACATTACAAAATATATATTTTTTAATAAATATAAACTGATTACTCGATTGTCGTAATGAACGAACTTTGTAAACCTTGCAGGTTTGTACGGAACCCTCGGTGCGCGAGTCCGACTCGCACTTGGCCGGTTTTTTGTCTCTTCAAACCCCCCCATTTCCCTAAAGTGAGGAGTGGAAGTTTGTGGAAAATTCCGCAATTTTCAATGTAGAAAGCTATAAATTGGTATGTGTGCTAGCTATTCTGTACTACCCCGAATTTAACGCGAGCGGAGCCGCGGGCAAAAGCTAGTAATATTATAAAACTGTTTCATTACTAAGTAACTCGAGATTGTTTGTGAACAATGTTATTTGTTAGACACCACTCGAGAGGTAAGTTTCTAACGTAAAGAAATTCGACATGAGGAGAATAATTATAATGTTTTGTCTGATTGGCGTGTAATTCGGCCAGTCTAGTGTGATTTTTTTTGAGATCAAAAATAAAATTAGCAATAGTATTTAAAAGTCAATAGCTTAGACAACGAATAATGGTGAATAACACTTTAGGGTAATTCTTGAGACTCCTCATTCCCCTGGGATATCATAATAATTATAATTTAATGTAATAATGATGTCTTCGCGCAATAAAATTACACTAATACAACGTTGCGCGCAGTGACCGTTTGGCAGCAAGCAGCAACCGCTGCAGCTCCTTGATAAAAGGCTAGGGACTAGTCCAAAACACATCGAGGTAAACTCAATTTAAACTGTTACCAAACGTATATTTAACCTACTACGACTCTAGAATAGGACTGCAAAGAAATGCGTTTCCAGACGAGCGGAGTTGAAAGAAATCGTAATCATTGACGTGATTACTGCCATTTAGGCGGACAATGCAGCTGCGCTTTGAGAGAATCCTTTACGACAGTCCCAAGAATATGACAGTAAGAACTATCATAATTAAATTTTAAGCTTAAGAAAAATGTGTGATATATATACAGTTTCTGTAGGTAACTATAAACAATGAAAGATGCCTTCGGTATTTTTGGGATTCCATCTTCAAATTTCGAAAGTTGTACCCAAAGATGATTAAGGAGATACATTCAGGTATGTTTTAGACGTCAAGCTAGCAACCTGTCACTGTCATACCTCTTAAGTGAGACTGAAAGTGAAATGCATGCTTTTGTTTCTGTAGTAGGTAGCGTTTCGTGTGCTTTTTTGCCTCAAATAGGAAAACAGGCGTATGTATGTAAAAAAAGAATAGACGTTATCGAAAATCCGGCATGTAGGTATCCTATATTTGTTCAGCGTAGTGGCAATTAGCTAAGTAAGGCAAGGTGCTAAGCAATTCAATTTGGCGAGCCGGCGGCCGCTGTGGCGAACAATGCCGCCCTTTGCTCGTAAAGGCTGTCTGCAGTTATAGCCTTGCGGTGGTCCAAGGTATAAGCTACGAAATTAAATACATTTTATTTGAAATTAAATCCTGACAAATATTATAAATGTGAAAGTGTGTTTTTTTGTTTGTCCATCTTTCACTTCTAAATGGAGCGACGAATTGACGTAATTTTTTGGGTCAGATTAAGACATGGAGAGTGACATAATGCTACTTTTTGTCTCTTCATAACTCCCCACTTCCCTAAAATACTTCTTAATGCAAGCGAATCTGCTCGCAAGAGCTAGTGAAACATATTTGTTTGCTAAAGAAAATACAGGTGTCTAAAGGCACGGTAATAGACAATGGTATTGATTGTGGTGTATCCGTGACTTGTCTAACCGGATAAATATATTATGTTGGCGTGGTATCTTACTAATATTATAAACGTGAAAGTTTGTGAGTATGGATGGATGGATGTATGGATGGATGGATGTATGGATGGATGGATGGATGTTTGTTACTCCTTCACGCAAAAACTACTGAATGGATTTTCATGAAACTTTACGGTAATGTAGCTTATACATCAGAATAGCACATAGGCTACAATTTATAAAGATTTTGTTTGAATTTTCCAAAATATGACGATAAGTGTCGAGAAAGCAGGAAAAATCTAATGTCTGCTGGCTATTCTGGCGGGCGCTTCCTAATAATAATTCCGAAATCTCATCTGTGTTAGCCCGAATTTAACGCGTGCGAAGCCGCGGGCAGAAGCTAGTATAGAATAATTGTGAGCTAAATCCCGCCTGCTGATAAGTTAATGTATGATGATAATGTATGATGTTAATGTATGGTCTTAATGTATGATAAGTTTCCTTAGGTGGAAATCGTAAAAGGTGGCTAAGGAAATAGGTTTAAATATGATTTAGGCAACATGCTGACAAGCTGTCATTAAGATAATATCTCGTTCAATCTAAGAGAAATCTTAAATTATGTTAGATATGATTTCGCAAATAAACTCTGAAAAACAAAAGGTGCGGGCTTGCCGGCTTAGCACGACAAAGCGCAAGTACTAAGAGATGCGCGCGAGATAGACTATACCTGTCACTGTCTAACTAGAGACATCAATAGGTGACAGGTAATCTACCCCACGCGCGAAAAGACTCGCGCGTGTGTGCTATGCCAAGCCTACAGGAATTCGACCTTACGACTATTTGCATAAGAGGCCACAGTTGGAACCGCTAGGCTACTAGGTTTTATAAGTTTAATACACGATAGTAATCCTATCTCCGCTACATCTTGTGACTTAAGTACGCTCCCTAGCTTGAACATATCGTCGGCCATTGCCGAGGTAGTTACGGCTCGGACAAGAGCCGACGGCCGCGCCGGGACCCTGCCCTATAACACCAAATATTATTACAAACTTCCGAATTTGTTGTCTAATGGTCGAAGTTTTTAATAAATAGAGTGGATGATTTAATTCTAAGTGGTCTCGGAATAACACCTTTTTATTTCTTCCAGAGTAGTCTTAAGAGGTAGCTAAGAAAAGTTTGTGTTTAGGCGACAGGCTAGCAACCTGTCACTGCAATGTCACATTTAATCATCTGGTTACCCCGAAAGTGCTAAAAGTGGCACTGGATTTTATAATTAATGTGCTCTGCTTCTTGGGAACGATTTAATCGAGTTTAGTTTGACATGTTTCGCACTAATTCGTACCCCTTCTGCCTAACGTGCACTACGCACAATGCTCGTGCTCGACGAAACTAATAAAGAAACGCGCCGTTTGGCAGCAGCCTCCGCGGCTCTTAGACTCAATTCACACCAGAAGAGCGGCGAAGGGCAGCGCAGCGGAGCGCAGTTTCAGTGTCATGAGAATTTTAACTATATTTTCATTACAATAACACATATTATCGCATAGAAACTCCAACGAGGCGCGCGGATGCCCGCGGATCCACGGGAATTCCGGTGAATTCCATAAACGAAGCCGTGCGACTGCGTGAAAAGTTACGGGAATGCTCGAGGATGCTCGAGCAGTCGCGGGAATCTTCGCGCCTTCTCTACCGAGCGGGTCGCTGCGCTTTGCCGCCCTTCGCCGCTCTTCTGGTTTGGATTGAGCCTTAGATGAAGGGCTATGAGTAAACCCGAAACACGTCAAGCTAAACCCGATTTAAAACTAAAGTTACTCATATTTTAAAGACGGGCCACTAAACGCTGATTTATTTATCATTTTGTTAGCTTAAGCCCTATAACACAGTTTCAAGGAACACAGGCCTTCCCATAATACCTAGGTTAACTAAACCCAAATGAAACCTCCGTAACTCCCTTATAACGTAATTGGGCAAGTTCATAAGCTTCCTTGAGCTACATCATGAATACAATAGGTACAGCCAGACCGCTAACAGGATTAACCTATTCGCAATGTTTACCTTTATGAATATTAACTAATTCCGGGGAAGAATGGACGGTTATGTTATTAGCGTGTGTTTAATTTGATTCTTTGTTTAGGTGACCATAAAGCACAAAAGGCGAGCCTTTTTTTAAAGAGAAACTGGTGAAGAGACACAGGAATCTATTCTTGGCTATACCTAGTTTCACGAGAGTTGAAGTGAATTATAACACACAACTACACTAAAATTATTAAACAGGAGGACTATAAAAAATCATTAAAAATTAACATCCTTGCATTAGGTCTGGTACTACAAGTTTTACTAAATAAGCTTTAAACTAATTAACATAAAAATGTTTACAATTTGACTTTCAAAACTTCCACATGATGTTTTCTTACACCCTAAATTAAACATGAAACAACTGTGAGACTCACTCATAGTATACTCACTTATAATATGTAGATTACTCAATTATATAATACTCACTCAGAGAAAACTCACTCATAGAATACATAGCGTGTTTGGCAGATTCTAGTTGAAACGCTACCGACTAGATCGAACCATATTAAGTTAAACACTTAACAGTGTATTATTATGATTCAATATCCATTGCAGACCATAAAAGTCTTTCCGCTCCTGTCAGATGCAAGCCATTTAGTGGTTTGACTGAAGGAGTCCCTCAAAGACAATAATATTATAATCTTCTCAGGACCTGGGTCTGACTCGTGAGGTAACAATTCAATTTAAAACCGACTTGCAACTGATGCCCATTATTCCCTTCAACAATTCGAATTCTCCAAACGTCAACGCTAAATTGAACAAATCCCCTTAGCAAATGTCTTTGCGAAAGACAAATTGGATCGATGACATTACAATGCGGATCAAATCGCTGAGAAGGACGGAATAAAATTATTGAAATTCTTCAATCACCTTAACAATTCGAAGCGTCACTTTCCGCTGAGGTAATTAATCAGCCTGTTTCAATTACAGGATGGTTTTTCTTGGGTTCCTTTGAGATTTTATCGTGGTGAAATATTTATGATGTTTTTGACCGAACGGTGCGGAAAAAGAAGAAAAATTGTCATTGACTACAAAAGATTTTCGAGCTTAAAAAAGCGTTAGTTGTGTGCATATCACATCACACAAGTATAATAAAGGCTAGTATGGCAGTATGCATAATGTTCACGCGGAAACGGTCAAACCGATTTTTATTGTTCAGAAAGCACATAATTTACTGTTTCTTCCGGGAAAATGCATAGTTCCCGTAGAAAGAAAGTTAGAGAGTCATACGTAGACGTAGTAACTTTTTATAACAGCGATAATGCCTGTTATTGGTAGTCAAAATTAAAAATCTTCAAAATCTTAAGTCTAGGTACCTGTAAAATAGCACAAAGTACGAGTCCAAAAAAAAACAGAAAAGGCCAAGTCATCTAATAATCGCTGAACCCCGCAAGCGTCCGAGCCCAGTTTCAGAATACCAAATCGTTTTAATACAATCGCAAGAAAGATTAATGGTAGATTTTCGGTTTAGAGAACGGTGCGAATAAGGGGGCTTTGGTCGCGGGGGTCGGCCGACCCCGACCATTAATACGACTCCGTCAACTTCAAGATTTGATTTCTGGCTTTGCTGAAAGGGCTAAAAATACGTGAGTTATTTGAGTGGTTATCGCTCAAAGGAATGAAACGCTTAATGTATCATTTTGACTGTTTTTCACTTTGCTGGATTATTTAGCTCTTTTATAAAGGTTTTGAGTGTGATGAGGGTCGTTTTTGATTTTAATACTTACGGGTTTTTGTTTTTGCTTTATTTTTGTGAGGCAGGCAGTAAATTTGAGCTCCGTCGAGTAAGCAGGTTGCGGTGGATTTTGTGTGTAATCTGAGGTAAACATTTACGAGTTTGGCTTGTTTCATTAACAATACAGGCCACATCACAGCAGTGTTTTTTATGAGCGGGTTCTTTTGATGGCCGCTTAGTTGCAAATTGAAGTAAACAAAAGTAAAACAGGTTGGTTAAGGCGTGTGGCGTCGGGTTTAAAATAACACCTCTCCATTTCCTCCATGGATGTTGTAAGGAGCGACTAAGGAAATCGGTAAATATAATATATATATACTACCCTTTGTAAATTTACTAACAGATCGAAATAGGCACGTGTGACTGAAACTATATTGACATTGAACCATATTGAGCTTTTACGCATAGACAATAAAAATAGTAATATTTGTGTGTGGTGACTGGTGACATTTTACTAACAAATTTATTCATCCGGATTTGAAATGCACGTGAGGCATAATCGTTTTATTACCGACTAGTTACACAGGCAACGTGTTAACAAAACTGTTGTGACATAATATGCAGCGCTACATAAATATCGCCTCAGATTTTACTCTTAAACCACGGACCCCTTATAAAACCACACATAAACTGCAACATAAGAACACAAGCATAAATAACAACAACACGGTTCACCCAACAATATCCTTGTTTTATCGCCATTCACTATGCCTTTGTTTCAGACGATAATAAATTCAGGGAACTTTGGCCGAACAATCATACGCGTCTGAATAATGTATGAAGCATGATGACATGCCAACTTCCAGCGATACTGATCATTTAACTCAATACAACAATGGTGTAACACAATTTTGTGTTGTGTAATGAAAATTGGCACGTAATGATCAATTTCCAATGTGGGATCAAACGGTTTTGTCTGCAATTGTTTTTTATGTCGATTCATTTCGTAATGCACGTATACATCACGCTACTATTTCCAAATAGGGTGAGCAAAACCATGGCTATTTTAGATTTAGTAGCCACTTCTATTTTTTTAGGTTTTAAATTCAGAGTTACCATAGTGACCGCGATCTTTAGTCGCCTCATACGACATCCAAATGTGAGGGAAAAAAATCATAGGGTCTTTTGCCAGCATACATACCTAATACCTACCTAGTTAGAGTTGAATTTATATCATCAATCTTGATACTCGAAGGGTTGGCGTGAACATGATTTACACATTAGGCCGTAAGACCGTGTAGCTGTTTGAAGTCACTTGTCACATTACGTCACATCGGTATTCCCAAACGGGGTAGGCAGAGCACACTCTAAACGTAACATAGACAACACCATGATCACCACGCGTTGCCGTCCCGATGTCGTGCGTTTGCGGTATCGACGCCGCACTTTTGCCGCACCGTGCATTTTGTATGAAAAAAAAAACGAGCTTCCGTGGCCCTGACGGCAGCGGTCAGACAAATTGCAAGCCTAAAATATACTTTATTTTATTGACTTAGTCGCATTTTACAACATCCACGGTAGGAATAGAAACTTGTTATTCTAAACATGTTCTAAACTCACCACATGGCCAAATCTGGTGATGTGTTTAAGGCTTTAAAAAGGCACGACGCCGTTCATTAGCAAATGGATTTTGATTTCTAAGGAACATAATACGAACTACATTTTAATTAGAGTGAAACGAATACTTTACCTGTTCATTTCAAAACATCTAAACTCTCTGACAGGGTCCCTTGAAAACTTATTTCTATTACAAATGTTTTGCAGGTAAACGCCGAAGTGGACTGTGTTCCGGGGGAATTAAGTCTAATTTGGAGATGTTTTTGTAAGGGCAGATGAATTCCGTAATTAACTCGCTTTAGGAACAAACTCGTTTAACGTTAAATTGTGTTCGTGTGATTCTTTTATGACTATTTTGTTTCTATTTTTTGACAAATTGTACGAGTTTGTTTATTTGATATACTTTAAGGGGCATTGCAGACGACAGACTTTTGTGCGATCGAGTCTGCGGCGCAAAAAAAACTCTGAATGGCGCGCAGAGAGTTTCCATTCAGAGTTTTTATTGCTCCGCAGACTCGATCGCACAAAAGTCTGTCGTCTGCACTGCCCCTGAAATTGAGAAATCTTCTGAATCATGTCGGATAAAGATAACACCCATCCGTTTCTCCCGTGGATATCGTGAGAGGCGAGGAAGGCAAAAGAATTTAGGTATCACTCATACACGACTTTTTCATTCGTTTTTAGTTATGCTAGAATTAGCTGCGAGACCTGAAGTAGTCATGGTTTTGTCTATGTCACATATAGTGTGCTCTGCCTACTACTTGAGAACATAGCCGTCATTGCATGTACCTATGTATATATGGTAAAATGAACGCAGTTCGATAATGAAAGACACGTACTCAGTCGCTTCGTGCGCGAAATATTTTATTGGCACCTAAAATCTTACCTCGCTAACTTTGCAGACAATAATAATACAGCAACACCGCAAATCTAACGTGTTATGTACGAGTACGTGATCTGATGTATAAGTATACAGTGTTGCCAAAATATTAAGTAAAACCGCCGTTTTTCGGACTTAAAATAGCACTTCTCCATTTCTTCCGAGGATATCGTAAGAGGCAACGGGAAGAATAGGTTATTCAATAGATGTTTAAAATATTTAACTTGAAATGTAAAAAATATGCTATAAGTGACTACAAAACATGAAATAGCCATACATACAAAAATACATGTAACTTCTTTTTAACTTCAGGGCTTTAAATTGTATGTAATACTTCTCTCGTTTTATTGAAAACATCTCAAACCCATGAAACTAAACAAACACGCAATAGTCACTGGTACTTGTTCTTACGCACAATCTGACCTAAATTTATTTCACCTTACC
This sequence comes from Adoxophyes honmai, assembly GCA_005406045.1. Classification (NCBI taxonomy): domain Eukaryota; kingdom Metazoa; phylum Arthropoda; class Insecta; order Lepidoptera; family Tortricidae; genus Adoxophyes; species Adoxophyes honmai. The sequence continues at coordinate 92,874 of BHDV01000190.1, forward strand.
CACGAACCCCCAAAAATTACAAACCCCCAACTCCCCTTTACTACATCAAAAAATTTCCCTCGAACCTTATCCGCGTCTTGAAACACATTTAAAATAATCACGGCTGTTATCCCTTATATAATGGGAAAAAGCGGGTATTAGAGCCGCCGCACACAATGCCAGGTAGGCTGTTAAGCCCCATTGAAATTTTTAAGGACTGAGAGGTCCGATGTGGGACAAAGACGGCGGTAGCCACTTGTGCAATCAAGAAAAGGGAACGTTGTAAAGCGTCGTTTTGTGGATAGTAACAGGGGTAGCAGGTTTTGGAGGCTGGGTTCTTAAGGCTTATTTTCAGATACTAGGACTTCAGAAGCTGAAGGAGATTAGAGATGTGGGGAAAGACTTCAATAGAAAATTCTCTCAGATGCTTGTTTGCCTGGGGACTGAAGGTCACTAAGAGCAAGTTAGAAGTTGTATTGTATGACTTTTTATTGCACATAAAGCAGTTAAATAAAACAAGTTACAGAATGGAAGCATTATATATTTATATCCGAGGGAATCTCTGCCACCTAACCTTCAGGCGATTGCCAATAAAATAATATTATAAATTGGGACGAGTAGACATACAAAAAAAAGTTAAGGATATAAAACTTAAAACAAACAAATACATAAACATTACATCATAATTAACAATTAAAAGAAACTTACCTAAGGGAAGTTCAATTGTAATTATACGAGCTTGTTCTTCCGAGAGATTATATTTACT
>BHDV01000190.1:99428-138834 GCA_005406045.1 Adoxophyes honmai
CTCTAAATATTGTGACAACGGCCGTACCTGAACATTCTACTACAAGTAAATATAATCTCTCGGAAGAACAAGTGAAGTATAATACTTATTATAGTGGGAGTTGGTAGGGCACATAAGACGTTAGGTACGTAAATAAAACCGTACTTATAACGCTCTGCGGTAATTTTTAGCATTATTTTTATGTAAGTGATATCTTGGTAACCGTTTACAACATCCATCCAACAGATGCAAACGGTCAATTCTACACCCTATACCACTCGGGGACTAACCTAACCCTATTCCTTTACAAATTTTGCAACCTTTTCATTCACCGTCTAATAATAAGTTGAAACACTCCCACCCGACACATCGTTTGTCGGAAACTTCCCCGGACATGTTTATTAACTAAAATTAAATGTAAATAGTTGTAATGTACCACAGACTTATATTGAAATAGATGAGCTCTCCCTTTGACGCATTTTATTTAGTTTTGTATTGTACCATTTAGATTGGCTTTAGGGCCAGAGACAGGACAACTTTAATTAGGCGGCGTCACCTTTGAATCGGTTTCACTTGGACTGTCAATTACCATCACTAAAGCACTCCAAGTTTCTTGCGGCGCTTTCTTCTTGGCAATGATGGTCTTTCCGAAGCGCTGGTAGAATCAAATGACGTGTAAAAGTGCTCTTAGGAGCCTATTTGCATAAATAAAGTTTTGAATTTTGAAGTTTTGAATTTTGCTCATTTGTGACTTTACAGTTGGTAGAGAAAAAGTGGCAAACTTGGTTTTCATACAAATGCAGGAACTTGCGGTATCTATTTCGATATAAGTCTGTGTAATGTACGGTGTACGGTGCGAATGGAACATATCCGTCCAACTTTGCTAATAAACAACAAACATGGCGTTGAAATTTCAATACCGCGGCCCGGGTACGTTATAATAGATTTACTTAGCGACGGAAGTTTGGCATAACATTACGATTTCATATTATATGAGTAAAGTTGGGGCCGGACGTAATTTGGCTGACGTTTTCGAGGCACGTACGTTAGGGTCTCCCCACATTAGTCGGCGCCTTTTCGGCAAAATGCGGATGGAAAAAGCTTTATGTCAACACAATAAGAGCGAACAAGACTTTAATTGGCTCGGCCAAGATCGGCCGACGCGAAGCGACGACTTTTGACGGGAATACGGCGTTTTGGCGTAACGCTGTTTGCGTCCGTACGGCGCTGTTAGCCGCCTATCGCCCGCGTTCGCAGTCCTACAGCGCCGATCGGCGCCGTCGAACGCTGAACAGCTCCGATCTCGGCCGATAAGGGCCGATCGGCGCCGACGGAAGCCGTTCAGTGCCTTCGACGGCCGAACGTCGCCTGGGACGGCCGAACAGCGCCGACGACGGCCGAAGTAGCTTACAGATGCGTTTGAATTTGTCTATTTGAATTATTACATTAAAATTTCTATCAATTATAACAAGAAAAATATACTAAAACACGTCTGTCCAATTTGCAACTCACGTTATTACTAACAACCAGTCTCCAAAAATGAGATTTACCATTGCCGATCAACCGCTGTTTCCCACACCTGTTCGCCCGACTCGACGGCTGTTCGCGGCCTGTCGGACGTCTCGACGGCCGTACGGAGCTCGACAGCGCCGATCGCCGCTGTACGGCGGTTGCGACGGCCGCACGGAGGATGAGACGGCTGAACGCCTGCGTAGACCGCCGATCGGCTAAATGCGTATAGTGTGGTGTAAAACACTCGGCGAAAGCCGAATCCGCGTCGACTGGTTTGGTGAGACCCTTAGTGTTGTGAGATTTGAGGAACGATTTTCAACAGTATTTATTTTGTAATTGACAGACTTCGTAAGTTTGGATCACATTGAAAGTTTAATGGCTTTTTAGGGTTCCGTAGCCAAATAGCAAAAAACGGAACCCTTATAGATTCGTCATGTCTGTCTGTCCGTCTGTCTGTCCGTCTGTCCGTCCGTCCGTCCGTATGTCACAGCCACTTTTTTCCGAAACTATGAGAACTATACTAATAAAACTTGGTGAGTAGATGTTTTCTGTGAACCGCATTAAGATTTTGACACAAAATTAAAATAAAAAAAAGCAATAATCTTTAGGGTTCATGGATGGGATACATGGAACTGAAACTCAAAAAAAAAAACTTTCATCAAACCCATACGTGTGGGGTATCTATGGATAGCTCATCAAAAATGATATTGAGGTTTCTAACATCATACTTTTCTAAAGTGAATAGTTTGCGCGACAGACGCTTCCAAAATTTAAAAAGTTGTGTCCCCCCCCTCTAACTTCTAAGATAAAAGAGTGATAAATCTAAAAAATATATATTATGATGTACATTACCATAAAAACTATCAACAAAAATTGGTTTGAACAAAATCTACCAAGAAGTTTTTTTTTTATAAATAAAAATAAAATTTATCATTAGTTCGAAAATCTGTCACTAGATGGCGTCGTAATCAGTTTGTACGGAATCCTCAGTGCGTGAGTCCGACTCGCACTTGGCCGGTTTTTATCTGCTGTCAAACTATAGACCATGATAAGACAATACCATAATATAAGTATATAAAATGAGGACAAGTTGTTCCAAAAAGATTTTGTTCTGTGTGGTGTCGGGTATAACATCTCTCCATTTCCTCTGTGGATGTCGTAAGAGGCAACTACGGATATAGGTTAAGGTATATTTTAGGCGATAGGCTGGCAACCTGTTATTAATGTACCTCTTAAGTTACATAAAAACATCAAATCAAATCAAATCAAAATTATTTAAATGATTTTATCACGCCTGTATTCCCAAATGAGGTAGGCAGAGGACTCGAACAGCTAAATAGACAAAATCACTGCTCCTCTCTACTGCTCAAAGGTTGGCTGGTAGAGAACCCTTTTGGGATAAGTCCACCTTTGTACTTTGTACTTTTTTTGAAACCTGTCTATACCCTTTTTATTTTCTTTTGTACAATAAAGAGTTTTTTACTTTTTACTTTAAAACCATTAATGATTATTTCACGTTTCGTAGCGATTTTACAAGCATATTTTTTTCAGGTTTTGAGTTGGCAGCTCACAGGTTGCTAGCCTGTCGCCTAAAGCATACCTAAACCAATTGTTTCTGTAACCCTCATCATGGAATAGTTTCGACAATACCGCTTCAGGCTACAAAGTTTGTCAACAGCTACTAGCTGAGGTCGCCTTTGTACAGCTACACAACAGCACAAGGCATCGTCCTTTCAATTAATTAGTGACATTCGTGCTTTTACTGGGAACTCCGCAGGCCTTTGACACTGTTTGCTGGTCAAATCGAATTGCACGCTGTATACAGGCTCGCTACAAGAGTTACAAGAGCTGTCCTTTTAGCTCTAATAAAGGGAATAAGGTACCATCAGGAGCGAATTGATTGCAGCGATATTATTGTAGTGCTTCTTATTTTTACATGCATTATAATGAGTCCTGTATTCCTAAATGGAGTAGCCAGAACTCAAAAAGATACAAAGACAAATTGACTATTTCATGTTTCGTAGATAGCATAATTTTTGGTTTAAAGCAGATGGAATAGAGTGAAAATTAATGCATTCTGCTATTTCAGCATTTCAGCATCTTTGCAAACTTTCTCATTCATTCTATTGGTATTATTACTCTATTAGGGTACTACTGTAAGGAGGGTAGCTAGAAAAACCCTTGCTAAAGAGTAGCGTGGTGGTACGTTCACCCGTGAATGGAAAATAATGAAAAGTTTAGTGATCATTTTTAATATCCTCGAATCACTTTAATTTAATTCGAATTACAATAATGAGATTGTTTGACCTCAAAGCCCCGTAAAAACTCATTCTACAATCTCATCTACTTCTTTAAGCCTTCGACATTTCGACTTGTTCAGTAAATATTTGATCCAGAATTTACAGTAATTACATTTAACTCAAACAAAACTAGGTCCCAATTTTACTCTTCCATCTGTTTTTACGCTCAACCTAGAATTTTATTGGACTTTCTCTTTGGTAATAATTTCAGACGGCGACACTGGAAAACAAGGTTTGAGTACTAAAATTTAATTAACATCTTTATTAATTAAATATACAGTTTAAACACCCAATCTATATTGTATACAGTTTATAGCATTTCAGTAGGCTTAGCACGGAACACGCTCTAGTCGCGTCGCGCGCGGGATAGTCTACCTGTCACTTTTTGACGTCTCTAGTTAGACAGTGACAGGTATAGTCTATGTCGCGCGTATCTCTACTCGCGCCCTGTCGTGCTAAGGGGACTGACCATTTGGTTTCGTGACCGTATGGTGACGGATTTAGAATAAGGATGTCGTAAGACCCGTGTGGTGCCGGGTTAGAATAGCACCTCTCCCTTTCTTCCCGTGGGTGTCGTAAGAGTCGACTCTGGGAAAGGGTTAGTGTATTGTGGGCGATGGGCTAGCAACCTCCCACTGCAATATCACGTTTAACCATCTGGATACCCTGAAATTGCTAAACGTGGCACTGAATTTTTGAATTCATGTGCTCTGCCTACCCCTCTTGGGAATACAGGCGTGAGAATATGTATGTATGTATGTATGTCGTAAGATGTTAGTAAGGATAAATAGGTTAAGATATGCTTTAGGCGACAAACTAGCACCCTGTCACTATTGTACATACCTGTTAACCTAAAACCTAAAAATATGCTAGAAGTGGCTGCAAAACGTCAGGACAACGGTCAGGAATTCATTGGTGGATTGTACAACGGGAAAAATGTTTGTAATAGGTGTACTATTTTTATAATATAAATCTATTCGCACCGATCACCTAGCCCCAAATCAGGCAACTTAATGCCTATGCTAAGGGTACCTACTAGAAAACTGATAAACTGACTTATATAGATAAACATCCAAGACTAATATCTCTCGACAACTCCCTTGATACGTAGAAATGGAAAGCTGTTGAAATTAATTACATTCCCGGAGTTAAAAATGTGCCACTCGTCTAGCTGAAGCCTGGAATATGCCTATGAAATTAAAAACGGCAAGTCATACGCTGCGAGCGGTTATAAAATATATTTTTATCTGCTAAGGATGTGATTTTAAACATAAAACTACCGTGAGACTTAGTGAGACTTAGACCGAAGTGAAAATATGACACGCACCGGTCGTCACGTGACAGACTTAGCCTAGTGTGGGACATGTGTGGGACCATCACATTATTTTTAATGTCTTTGTAAGTCTTCCTTTTGCGATTATATTTTTATTTAACTTTAAATAAAACGGAAACAATCACGTATTTGTATCGAAATTAGCAGTACATGATTCCGGCCAATGTTCGTGACCCATCATTGTGATTTAGTATTAATACTGTTAAATTACTAATATTTATTACTCATTGGTGATATCGAGTTAAGCACAACACTTTTACATTGCTTCCGTGGATGTTGTAAAAATCGACTATTGTTTCAGAATTGCTCTTTTATCTACCCTTAAACACAAACCTATTGTGGGCGATGGGCTAGCAACCTGTCACTGCAATATCACGTTTATCCATCTGATTACCCAGAAATTGCTAAACGTGGCACTGGATTTTTAAATTCATGTGCTCTGCCTACCCCTCCTGGGAATACAGGCGTGAGAATGTGTGTGTGTGTGTGTGTTAAACACAAAAATCCTTAATGTAGTTACAAAACGTGAAATAGTTATGATTTTTTGTCTTTGTAACAATTTATGCTATGTAGTAGTAATAATGTTTCTCAATTTTTTTCCTTAGAATAAATTATTTGGAGCAACGGATCAGATATAGGTTTATTTGTTGTACAATAAAGTGTTTACTTACTTACTTAGAATACCCTAAACCGCTTATGTCTTAAGCCTTATCCGCTTTCGTTCCCGCCAGCCTGATAATGCACTGGTATTGCATCGATCCCGCGGCAGTGTGCCAAACGGGATCATAATCCGTCGTGGAGCAGCACTTTTTAATCTATCATGGCTTTTCCATTTACAACGGTATCAAAAGGATGTATTCACATTATCAAAACGAAGCATAAAAGTATAACGAGAGCGTTAAGGAGTATGGGCGGTGTATCACTGAAAGACAGAATAAGAAATAGTATGATAAGGGAACGAGCTGGAGTGAAAGTAGATATAGTGACATGGATAGAAAAAATATGCTTAGCTGGTTTGGCCAAATATAGGATGGTAAAAAAAGAATTATTGATTTTTATACGGGTTATGCGGATGGGTGTGTCGGGTCAGATCAAGAGCATCCGAAACCAACAAGCTTGTTTGAAGAAACGAATGAATGTGGATGAAGCAAAAGAGCTTTGTCAGGATCATAGCAACAACTGCCTTGTAGGAAAGAGGCGTGAAGGTATCAACCACTGAGTGTTGTGGTATTTGCCGTATTTGGTAGTAGCTGAATGATTATTATATTACGTAGTGAGTGCGTAACTTTCTTAATATGCCACTTCATCACTGACGATTGGCAGTCAATTCCTTAAATCGCATCCTATCAATAGAGAGTCTGAACAACTCCGCCGTCTTGATACCTATCCACTCCCTAATATTCTTACCACTACTATACCTGACATTACTACTATTTGCTACTATAATGCTGAGTAATTATTTAAAATAAATAAATAAAATGTATCTGTAAAAAGCTAGTCAAACTGTTGCGTGCGACAAATCATATCAAACCAAGATCATTCAATCTAAATTGAAATGGTTCAGATTTTAGATAGCAATACGAACCTAATGCTCCAACAATCGTAGTCAAATCACAGCACGCTATTCTTGAATCAAATTAAAACAAAATCAACTCATTCGTCATCATTTATCCAACCTTGAAACAACTGTTCTTAATAAGGTTGTTCCTGATTTCCACATCGGCATTAGTGGATGCGGAAAATCCGCATCAAGTTCAACATTTGCGTCCAAATCCGCAAAAAACATTGCGGAGTTTAGAAGATGCGATTTAAAAGAGGCCAAGTGCGAGTCGGACTCGAGGGCGATGTTTTCCGTACCATTGACAAGTGAATGAAAGACATATTGCGGTTTACGACATATTAGATCTATTTCCTTAGGCTCAATTCACACCAGAAGAGCAGCGCAGCGCGGCGTAGCGGAGCGCAGTTTCAGTGTCATGAGAATTTCAACTTTATTTTCATTACAATAAGACTTATTATCGCATGAGAAACTCTAACGATGCGCGCGAATGCGCGAGCTGTCGCGGGAATGCCCGAGGATGCTCGAGTAGTCGCGACGGCCGCTGTCAATACATATGTCAATATGTCAATAATTATGTAAATTCCAGCGACTTCCTACGCATTCCAGCGGCTTCTCGATCAGTCACAGGAATCCTCGCGCATTCTCCACGGAGCGGGTCGCTGCGCTACGCCGCGCTGCGCTGCTCTTCTGGTGTGAATTGAGCCTTAGTCGCCTCTTACGACATCCATGGAAGAAATTGAGAGGTGTTGTTCTGAACCCGAAGTATCTTTACTTACTTCTCTGTTCTTACCCACAATGTTCTCCCATGACCAAGTTAAATAGAGCCCATTTGCAACAGACGGTGAAAATGGCAGCGTAACCAATAGCTGTTTGGTGTGCTGTTTAGAATAACATCGCCCTATTTTTTCCATAGATGTCGTAAGAGGCGACTAAGGAAATAGATTAAGGACTTTTGTACGCAACCTCTCCCTATGCCCGCCTACTTAAAACGTAAAAAACATGCTAGAAGTGGAAACAGTCATGGTTTTGTCAACGTACAGTTTCGCGTGTTCTGCATCCCACATTTGGGAATACAGGCGTAATCATCGTCATCATCATCAACCTGTATTCGTCCACTGCTGGAAATAGGCCTCTCCTATGACACGCCACTCAACTCGGTCCTCCGTTTTCCACTTCCAACCGCTCAACTACTAGACCTGCCAGCTACCACAGGTGTATTGTATGTAACTAAAGTATCTGTTATTCTTATTCTTATTTATCTTTTACTCGTAGTGTTCACCCATGACCAAGTTAAATAGAGCCCATTTGCAACAGACGGTGAAAATGGCAGCGTAACCAATAGCTGGCCGCTGCAAGCCGCCTGATATATCGCAGGCTTTCCTGCACGTTGTTGATGTGCATTGTGTGCGACGTTGATTGATGTATCAGTACATTTTAATTTACTGTCGTATAGTTGACATGTCTTGATATAATCAGTCCTTTTAAGAAGCCGAGTAAGTTTACACCTTATTGTACAGAAAAACACGAAATTCGAAAAAATTACAAGCCTAATAGTGAAATACAAAGAAAATCTCTCACAGCCAAGTAGGTATACCAAATCCCGAAATTTCAAATTAATTATTTTAGTAATCTATACCAGAGCTTTAAATTTAATATTAATTTATTTACATTCATATTAACAACTTTGAAATAAATCCAACGATCATAGTATATTAATTATAATACCATGTCGTATTTACAAAAAACAAAACCATTTGAAAATACGGTGGCGATGCGGAATTCTTTCTACAAACAATTGTGACCATACCAATTCCACAAGATACAGTGTCCTTAATTTAGGACATTTTCTTATTATAACGTTTAGTAGACGCATTATGATTGTAGATAAAGATTATTAAGGAGCACTGATACAAATGTCAGATAAAGCCCCATTTATTAACAGCCGAAAACAAGGAAGGGTCGCAGACAGAGATGCATGGCGACTGCCACAGACCTGTATCGAAATAGATACCGCGAGTTCCTGCATTTGTATGAAAACCAAGCGTGCCACTTTTTTTCTACCTACTGTAACGTCACATGAGCGCTTTAGTGATGGAATCGACAGTCCGAGTGAAACCGATTCAAAGGTGACGCCGCCTTATTTAAGTTGTCATGTCTCTAGGAAGTTAAATCTAATCTAAGTTTAGTAGTACAAGACTAAATCAAATCACGTCAAAGGAAGAGCATTGCTCTTCCTTTTGGCTCCCTTTTGTCACGCTAAATGCAGTCACGAACTGGGATTGTTGAGCCACTTGCCACTGTTCGCAATTTAGACGTGTAATCAATGACTGATGTGATCGACTAGATGTTAGCTATTGGATTAGTATTACACGATCAAGTTACAAACATAGGTAAGTGGCTCAACAATCCGCTTGAGTCATCTATTTCGATATGTCTTGGTGACTGCTGTATATTATTGTAATGCCGCGGTAATTGATGGAAACCGACTGGAACCGGATGACGTTTAAATTAAAAACCGGGGCTTTTTGTAAGTTATGACCCTTTTGACGGACGCAAACGAGCCGAGGTGAAAAATACGGAATTCGAGCGTTTTTTGGTTCTTTCGCGGTGTTTGCTGTGAAATATGGGCGAAAGCTTGGTGAAGTTTAGATTGGTTGGATTTTGAAGGTCACAGTGAACTCACTTAAAAAAACTTAGTGTTACCCCAACACATCATATTGTACAGTTTGTAAATGTTTATCTATTGGACAGAGTACCTACGACCCCATCAATAGGTCGCATCACTTTTCTCAAGAGTTCCTAAATTTTAATTTCTATAAACTAAATTATACCGTCGTAAATGATCGTCAAAAATGCTACTACTACTTAAACAAAACCATGACTATTCCACACTTCACTGCCACTTCTAGCATAATTTTTATGTTTCAAGTTTTAGGTATAAACGTGACAGATTGTCGTACAAACTATGGTTTGGAGATAAATGTTATAATTTCCTTAATGACCTCTTACGATATCCTCATATTTATTTTTCCATAAACAGCATTATAGTACTAATAACATGGTAAAATCTACATCAAAATTTATAAGCATAGCCAACTAACGGGCTTATAAACTAACATGAACGTTATCTAAGTAAACAAGATAAATCAGTCAAGACTAGGTCGGGGTCCCGGGAGCCCGCTAACGAGCGGAACGGACGGACGGACGGACACTCGCCAATTGCTTTTGTCAACTAACTCTCCAGTCGAGTGCAATCTTGACCTATCGGAATAAAAGCTGGACGTTTTGTGCGAACGTGAGGGGAAGTTTGCATAGTGTTTTATACAGTCATATAGGTTGTAATACCACGGTAACACCTACTTCTCTAAGGTAATAAGCGGCGACAGATTGGTGCAATGGTTTTGTACTCATGTGTACAATTCAACGGCCAAGTCACACAATATTGACAACAATAATAAAGAAATCGCAGCAAGGAACCTTAGACATGGCACGACTTTGTCTACATTTCATTACTTTTTGAGATAAACAAGCAGCTCCATCGAGATTTGGCTAGTTTTTTACAGAATATTTTTGGTGAGGTACATATTTCTGTTCAAGATTTTCGTTTTACCCTGCAATATTTACTAGAATAGGAATAGAAAACTATTTATAACGTTAGCATAATATTGTCCTAATTGGTCGTCGACGGTTAAAATCTATTTCCAATAATGCCCGAGGCTCTTTTACCCAGTTGTTTATTTCGAAAAGGTCAATGTTATTTAATTACAACCGACCCTATCCCTCAAAAGTTTCAAACCATTCTTATAATTTTGCCTCGCTACAAATAGCAATGGTCCTTAGTGACACAACTCAAAATAGCTGGAAATCGACCTTAAATATTTAAACCAACGCATACGAAAACCCCTGTGAAGTTTATTTTAAGGAATTGTCACGTAAAAAAAAAAAAAACTGAAAAGATTGCCCAGTCTTTTGAACTCCAGCTCTTAGTCAACCGTGTAGCATCGCATTGACGAATTCACACCAGAAGAGCGGCGAAGGGCGGCGAAGCGGAGCGCGGTTTCAGTGTCACGAGAATTGTAACTTTATTTTCATTACCATATGACTTTTTATCGCATGAGAACCTCCAATGAGACGCGTGGATGCTCGCGGATCCGCGGGAATTCCGGGGATTCCATAAACGAAGCCGTGAGACTGCGCGAGACGTCGCGGTAATGCCCGAGGATGCTGGAGCAGTCGCGAGCGGCCGCTGGCTATATCCCGCCCACAGATCTTAGACTTCCCGCGCATTCCAGCATCTCCTGCGCATTCCAGCGACTTCTCGAGCAGTCGCGGGAATCCTCTTTCTCTACCGAGCGGGTCGCTGCGCTTCGCCGCCCTTCGCCGCTCTTCTGGTGTGAATTGAGTCTAACAGGACTTGCGTACGTAAGGTAGATAAAACAGAGAGAGCAATGACCTGAAAAGCGATGAAACTTGTTTCCCACAAGGTCAATGAAAATTTACAGGAAATATTCTACAGGGTTTTCTGACATAAATACCCGACCACTAGTTAAAATATTTATGGTTAATTACCCGTGTGGTGTCAGGTTCAGAATGACACCTCTCCATTTCTTCCGTGGATGTCGTAAAAGGCGACTAAGGACATAGGTTAAGCTTTAGGCGACAGGCTAGCAACCTGTCACTATTGTACCTGCCATCTCAAAACCTACAAAATACTATGCTAGAAGTGGCCACAAAATATGAAATAGACTTTGTTTTGTCTATGTAGCGTTTTGTGTGCTCTGCCTACCCCGTTTACGAATACAGGCTCGATTGTATGTATGTATGTATGTAATTTTCGGCCACGTCGTATAATTATCATCCGTAAACCCTTACTTTGCCTGGGGGGTCGTTTGTCTCCAAGGAACGAACGGCGGAAATAATACTGTTATTTGATACAGGGTATCAATATAGCCATTAGGAAAGGTGTGGACACATTAACGCAACAATGCCTTCGAAGAAAACTAAACTAGAGGTGGTTGTGGGAGTGACAGGTGAGAAGTTCGGCTAAGATTTTAGGGGTGTTAGATACATGGTGCTCGTGAGCATTGCGAGAGATTTCAACCACGAATTCCAGAGGCTATAAGAAGTAATAAATGTTATATGAACTTAGGTCGAATCACGATTTTTTTACTATTATTAACCCTTAGCCAGGCCTAGCGATTTATTTCCTTTTGAATATGGATATTGGTAGATCAAAGGATTATGAAAAAAGTAATTTCTTGTTTTTTTTTAAATTGACTATTTTATAAAAAAAACCCGGTGGTCCATATATGACCAGTGCCCGTCACCAAAAAAAAAAGTGGTCCATATGCGGCCACTGCCCGTCAAGTAAAAACTCATCTTTTAAGGGTTAGACTATACTTGCCTATAATTAATCGTTAAATAAATAAATCCACTAGAACTAAGATAATATCACTCACTGGACAATATTTACACCAATCACCTAGTCCCAAAGTAGGCAATTTAATACCTGTGTTATGGGTACTAGACAACGGATAAACTTACTTATATATAGATAAACATCCAAGACTCGAAAGCAAACATTCGTATTCATCATACAAACCCGGGATCGAACCCGGGACCTTAAGCTTCACAGTCAGGTTCTCTAACCGCTTGGCTATCCGGCCGTCAAATAATGTGTATTTTTATTGAAGAACGCGGTAATAATCATCAAAACATGTTATGTTTATTTATGAACACGGTGATATTCATCAAAATATGATGCTGGACATAGTGCCATAGAGCCATTGATATTGCTTCACATTTCCATTTTATGAACGCTTGCTATGTGGTTTTCGTATTTTCTGAAAATATCAAACGAGGTATGAAATTTTCTAGCATATTTACTTTGTTTAAGTGAGTTTAGTCATCAACGATTTAACCGTAGTTTACCCTTAATAGTACTGTAAATTGCTTGCTGGGCAGTGGACACATATGGACCACAAACACGCAGCACACACAGGCAGTGGTCATATAGGGACCACTTAATTTAGCAGTTAATATTTCCTAAAATAACCGATATTGTGCTCAACCCATAAATGACAACAATAAATATACTTATATACTATTATAAAATAACAACAGTTACAACTTACCGTATTTCTATTCACCATATTTCTTTTTTTTCTTTCACCAAATGCTTAAAATCACCCGTTAACGCGAAATTTGCATTTGAGAACGATGAAAGGTCAAACTTTTGTTCTGCCAACTAATTTTTTTTTCGTTCCGTAATCGACTGGTTCATAGACAATCCAATAATGACAGTTTGCGGTCCATATATAGCCTCTGCTCGTCACAAAAAAATAAATTACCATGTGGTCCCTATATGGCCACTGCCTGGCTAAGGGTTAAGGCACGTTTATACGACATTAGCAATTATTATGTATGAAAATTATAAAAAAAATCGTGTTTCGACCTAAGTTCATATAACATTTTATTACTTCTTATAGCCTCTGGAATTCGTGGTTGAAATCTCTCGCAATGCTCACGAGCACCATGTATAATTAAATACAACAATCTACACAGCTCTGACCGCTGAGTACTGGGTCAATGGGAACCGGGTTTCTGTGTGGTGTTGGGGTAGAATAACACCTCTACATTTGTTTCGTGGATGTTGTAAAAGGGGACTAACGTGAAAGCCTTATTCGGACTAGGCTTGTATTTTAGTCGAGTTTTTTTTCTTTATTTATTTTTAGGGCTTTATTCATTAATAGAATATGCCAGCCCCATACATCATCAACAGCCTATAAATACGTCCCACTGCAGGGCCCAGGCCTCCTCTCAGTATGAGAGGACTTGGGCGATAATTCCCACGCGGGCCCAGTGCGGATTGGGAACTTCACACACAACGTTGAATTACTTCGTTGTTGTGTGTAGGTTTCCTCACAATTAGTACAACTCAAACAAAAACAATAATAATACAGAAGTGAGTAATTTAGTAACTAATTGCTGAAAAATGAAACTCCGACTACATTTTCACTGTTCAGACGCTTATAGTCACTAAAATACTCAAAAAATTTATTGAGTCATTATACTCTGTTTGATTTAAAGTTGATTTAACTAAACGAGAATAAAACTTGGTCTTAAAATGGCTCACCCGCTTTTTTCGCTTATTTCGCTTAAAAAATATTTAAGCTGCGTTCAACCAATTTTTCAAGATTCTTAGACACGAGTAAAATCGCCTAACTAAATACAAAAAACGTCTTTCAAGCTTCATTTTGAGGAAAAAAATTGTGATACGTTTTTGCGCAAACATTTTTGTTGCTTCAACTATTTTATGCCAGGAGTGAGATGCTCAGATCTTGAGTAGCTGCTGCAGTTGAGTACGATCTACTTAAATGCAAAGAGAATTGGTTAAACTGCAGGTATTGCAGCGTAGAAAATACAAGTAGGGGTTGAAAAATTGAGGGACCGTTTCTTTAAATATAATAAGATACACAGTGTGTGGCTTTGGTTTTAAAATAAAACTTCTCTGTCTTGCACGGACGTCGTTAGATGCCACAAAGGAAATACATTTAAGGTTCATTTTAGGCGACAAGCTGTAACCTTTCACTATTGTACCTTTTTATCTAACGTGGAACCTAAAAAAAATAGTTATGATTTTGTCTGCCGTTTCTAGTGTTCAGCTTACTCTAATTAATCGTGATAGTGTTAATTTTGTTTGATTGTCTTTGTATTTTGTTCTATGAAATCGCCGTCAGCAAACAAGCAAAACAAACTGAAGCAAAATCTATCAACACCAAGCATTTCTTCGGTCGACAGTTCCAAAATTGAATTAGGTATATCGGCTAGATCTGCCACAAATCATATCTTGTCAATACCGCCGTCCGTCTGTCAACACATTACGGCCGACATCAATCAGGCAAGGCGCTATCGGCTTGACATTTTTCCACAAGAGTGCGCTGGTGTTGTTGCCACAGAGTAAAAAAATAGATGCCTCAATCTCAAGAAATGTTTTCAATAACAATAACGCCTGTGTTCATTCCAAACCATGACTATTTCACGCCACTTCTAGCATAAATTAATTAAAGAACAGACGGAATAGGTATAATAGTGGCAGGTTGCTAGCATGTCGCCTAAAGCTTGCCTAAATTTATTTCCTTAGTCGCCTCTTGTAATATTAACAAAATAAATAACGAGGTTTAGTTCTAAATCCGACACTTAACGTAAGTCATAAAAATTAGTAGGGCTACTCAATTTTTACTTTGAAAATCTTAGCTAAGTCTTATTTTAAGCGCTAAAAGTGTCTACTTAGAGGAAGTTCCGCGCTTACACCATTTTGTAAGGGTGCTTGCATAAAGAAAAAAGTAAATATGATACCTGTTTTTTTTATATAAATGAGCGCGTAAGTAAATATGTAAAATACCTGAACAGGTCGTTACCGATCCGCACAGATTTGTCTATGCCGGAAACCTGTTTCTAATGTAACCCTAATATTATACAGGCGTGCTGTTTATGTATGTAGGTAACTAATTTGAATAGTATTACTACTATTTCATTAGTCCACGGGTCCATGACGGAGGGTTAACATAGATAGCTTCTTCCTGACAGTTTTCCACTAGAGCGAATCCTGATATGGCACAGTTGAATGCGGAAAGCTCTGCCATTTTGAATTATAATTTTAAATAGCCAGTCACAAGAATTCTTTTAAACTTAGTAAGGTTTTTTTTGTACAAATAAGGAAAATTACTGTACTACTTTTCGAAGCTTTAAGTATAGTACATGTAAGACTCAAAGAGCAGGAATTTAGTGGAGTTAGCTAAGTAACATTATTGGCGTTTGATTTTGTTTGGATGTTAAATCAATTATTACTGATGTCAATTCCAATGTTAAATCTCTACGCGTTACTGAGACAGGGATTTTACCAGTTCATAGATTATGAATGGTCGATTCAACTAAACAAGGTTCTAATTTACATACAAACAATCACGCCTGTATTTCCAAATGGGATAGGCAGAGCACACAAAACGTGACATAAACAAAATCGTGACTATTTTCCGCTTTTTAGCCACTTTAGCATAATTAATTTTAGACATAACCGATGGAAGAGGTATAATAGTGCCAAGAGCGTTCCTAAACCTATATTTCCTTATTTGCTTCTTTAGACATCCAGGGAAGAATTGGAGAGGTGATATTCTAACAATTATATTATGTTAAAATTTAGCGTTTGATTTAATCACTTTTATCTGCTTCATTCCTAAGAAAAAAATTACTCGGAAGTGAAAAATATCTAAGATTAATCTATCTCATCATACCAACTAAACCAAGCATTGAAGCATCTGTATCCCGGCTGTGCACGCCTGCCACAAGGCGATAGGTTTGTGGGACGTTTCATTCAGCGCTTACCCGAGTCATTTTCCGTTGTTACATTTCCCAGAGTGTTTTCTTGGAGAGTTGGCGCTTGCTTGAGATTTTGTTTCGTGAAAACCTACAAAATGCTGTCGTGTTACTATATTTTGTTTTTGGAAGATAAATAAATAGAGGCGATAAGTTCGCCATGTCTGTTTGAGGTGTATTTGAATGTAGTTTTGTTTTGCAATAGTTTGTAAGAGGTGACTAAGTAATTAGGTTTAGATAGATAGATAGATAGATAGATAGATTTATTTATTTCCTTTTGAAAATTACATTGTATCCAAATTATATGTCAAACACAAGGAATTCACAAAAAGATCGTCAAATGGTAAAGAATAGTTAATAACTAAGTAATAAATACAACAACAAATTAATGTCAAGCAATAATGTAAATAATAATGTCAAGATCACGAATTTCAAAATAAAATCAAATCACAAAATGTGAAAAAAATTTAGGTTTGTTTTAGGCGACAAGCTAGAAATCTGTCACTATTTCATCTAAATTTATGCCTAAAGTTGTGCTAAACGTAGCTATAAAACGTGAAATTGACCAAAAACCACAGCAAAGATGGCTTCATAAAGGTGGCATACGATCCCAAAGTTCCCAAATGGGATGGGCAGAGTACACAAAACATAACATTAATAAAACGATTACTACTTCACGTTTTGGAGACACTTTTAGCGATTCGATGAAAATTAAATAAAAATAGAATAGTAAGAAGTTCAAGCTAGCAAGCAAAATCAAAATATGGTTACCGTTTTGTGGTCAAGAGTAACCGTAACCGACGAGCATTACTGTCTGAAGAGATTACTGAAGGTGAATGAAGCAAAAAGGTATGTCAGGGTCATATCAAGTGGAACAAAGTATTCTGCCTACCCATGTCGGTAACAAACGTTACGGTATATACATGTGTATGTTTGTATCAAGTTTTGGCCGAAAACGGGGCTTGGTTTATAAGCTACAAATGATAAAATAACAAGCCCGCGGCGTTCGACTTCGACTGGCAGATACAAGTGGTTGGAAGTAGCAAAACCTTATTTCGTTAAAAACATCTGCCGTATAATCTAATCAAAACCATAAAAATAAGATATTGCTAATTCCAAAAAATATTATCAAAGGATACATTTCTTTGAAGGCAAACAAATTTCTTTAAATAATTTGTTATTTCCGGCGACCCCATTACGCCTTTCCTTTTCCGGCAACGGAACGATATCCACCCGATTATGAATGGTGGCAGAGATATTCGCAGCAGTAGGGATGACAATCGATAAATAAGCTATCGATAGAATGATCCGTTTAAATATCACGTTTTTAGTTCTTAGGTGAAGATAATATTTCAAACATGCATATAAAAACATGAAGCCTGCATTCCCAAGCAAAAGAGCCCAAGGCCGATCACCTACTCGTTGGACCGACTCAATTAAAAAAACTACTGAGTCCACCTTGGTCCAGACGCTCGTGACGCTTCCAACCGGCAGAAGTGGAAGCAAATTGCTAAAAGAGCAATCCTCGGAAAAGAATATCCACCTAACACCGCTCCATGTACCTCGTCTATGCAACCACGACCACTTTGATAAGATTGAACGATTAAGAATCTGAGAAGAGATTTCCAAATAGAGAAGGCAGAACACACGAAATGCTACAAACCAAAACCGTGGCTATTCCACGATTTGTAACCACTTTTAGAGGCATAATAATGAATAGTTGCTAGGCTGCAATCTAAAGAATACATAGACTTATTTCTTTGGTAACCTCTTACAACATCCATGGATGAAATGAGGAAATGGAATGAGGTATCTGATAACACGCGGTCCATTGGTGTCATTTCCATTTCCCGGTTAGTTAAATACAGAGCTTTTATACAAAGAAAAAAAGCTATTATCAGCACCTATTACATGTCATGATGTTATAATACTTACTATTCAATAGCATCACTGATCGGTATCTCATTTTATCGATCGCTTAACTATCGACAAAATACCGTCACTAGACGCTACCGTATTCACCCGAATACGATCATCGTGAAATCAAACGTATCTCCACACTCGCAAACCTCGTATTCCTATAATAAGGAAGATTGTACGTTAGAATCTTCTTCCTTCACGCATCGATTAACGGTTTATGTTAATACAGGCTTATTTTTGTTGTACTTTGTATGTAAAACCATATAAATAAAGTATCTATACATAGTAATTACAGAGAATTAGATTATTGTGCTGTAGAAGCATGTTTGTATAATAAAATATTATCATAGAGCTGACGAAAGCGAAAGACTGCTACGTCCAATATTAATAATAATCAACGTTAGATATTGACTTCGGTGACAAAAGATAAATGATAGGTCAGCAGGAAGTTCCTTAAAGGGGATACGTGCACCGTTATACTGTGGGGAAGACTCCAATAGAGAGATCTCTTTCCAGAAAGATGTTATGCCTGGGGGACCGAAGTCCGCAGACAGAAAGTTAGAAGTTGTTTATGCAAACGATCTTCGAAAGTTTGACAGGACAGTTCATAATAGAGATGTAAGAGTGATGCATCAAAATGGAGATGACGTTTGTATTAGAAATTCTATTATAGGTGTCCCTACAATACTTTTAAATTGTACTGTACTTTTAGTACATTTTATACAATTCAGGGTTATGTACCTACATGCAGGCATAATAATACATGACAGTAACAGGTTCTATGGTTCTTGTCCCTGTTTGGTGTCGGGTTTAGAAGAACTCATCTCCATTTTCTTCCGTGGCTATCGTAAAGAGGCGATCAAGAAAAATTATAGGCTAGGAACCTTGCACTATTTTACCTGTTTGATTGGAATCTTAACTGAAACTATGCAATAATTGTAAGTTTGAGTTTATTACAAGTCACTCTTGCAATATATGTTCTTATTTGAATATTCCCCCAACGAATCACGAATCAAATTACTTGCGCACATTCAGTCCAAATTCCTAGCAACTGCAAGATTCTTTAACTATTTGGTCAAAGCATAACTCACAGGCGGCGGCCATTTTAAATTTCTGCTCGATTGCCGCGAGATTTTTGAGTTACGAACCAAATAACGGTCGAACGGTTCTATTCATTTATCGGAATGGATTTCCATCAATGCATCGATGGTGCATCGAAATGTGCAGTTGAACCAATTGTTTCTGAACCACCATAGATTATTATTATTCATTTATATTTTTTGCAGTTTTACAGCGCATTTATTTTATTGTATAGATTTCGATCTTTGCCTAAAACAATTTATTTTTATTTAAAGAACGTTGTCACAATGAATCCGATAAAAATGTTCTTCTTCAAGCAATGCAATGCCACTATGAAGTTAGCTGTAAATAGGTTCTTTGGTGAATCACGAATTAATTGGTTCGATAGTAGGTACCTAAATCAAAAGATAACTTAGTTACGGCACCGTCCCCCGCCCCGTGTCTTTAAGATCTCACGTTTTAAATAACAACAATTATTATAGGTATCCAATAAAGCAAAGAAATAGAGTTTAATACTAAACTTGTCTTGTTCATAATGTTACTTTGTTCCTATAAATTAATATTTGGATTTTGCATAGAAATTGGCACTCATTTAAATCTCCAATCTTTTTTGCGGGGAAGTCCACAGCCAAGCATAATTTTTGTATGAAACTTGGCTCTCCTTTTTTACATTTATGTTTTTGGTGTGATATTAGTTAATCGAATTATTCAGTCCCAATCGTTCACCACTTCAACGATATTTTATCTTTCGATTTCGGTCTTATTAATTCAGATGATGCTATATTTGAGTTGGAGCTACAACCACGTAAAGCCCGTCACACATTAAGCAGATACGATAAGATATCTGTTACAGAACATATATCTGTCAATATCGCTCCCTATACAATTCAATGAGCTACCACACACTGCGCAGATTTACCGTCAAGTATCTTTTGACACTGACATATGGAAAAATGGCATTTATACGCGGATAAAATATTATCGTATATGCGTAGTCTGTGACGGGCTTAACATTTTAAAGCAATGTTACAGCAAATTCTTCAAAATTTAAACATTACATTTGAAATAAAGTAGAAACCAATTCGTATTGAATTTGTTCGATGAAAATGCGGACTGGCTGGCAGCGGGTACCGCGCTATCGCGTTCACGGGCCACTGGCTGCCGTAAAAATATGAGCCGTAACACGCCTGTCACTGAAAGTAATTTGACAAGGTACTGCCAGCTTCGGATGTAGCGAATGTGGGGTCAATGTATGTGAAATTGCTGGAATGTTCTAGATAAGGGTCTTGAATATTGTGAAATCTTGATAATGATATCTGATAGGTAGTGCGCGCATCGTCAGGAGCTTGCCTCATCTACGTAATAAATGGAGAAGTGTTTTCTCTCCTGACACCACACGGAACATTTCACCATCATGACAAAAAACTTCTTCTTTCTTAGATAACCCTTTTAAACATTATGCCGGTGTTTATCGCGAAATCGATTAATTGTAGCGTAAATCTGACACAGTTTTCAATTCATGTCAAGAACTACCGACAAATGTACAATAACGTCGATCAAAACACTGATTCCGTGTGGTGATGGATTTAGAATAACACCTTTCAATTTCTTTCGTGGATGACATAAGAAGTGACTAAGGTAATTAGGTTGAGATATATTTTAGGCTGTTGCGTAGTTGCTAGCCTGCCAACATCAAAACCTAAAAAATATGCCAGAAGAAGCCATAAAACGTGACATAGTCATAGTCATGGTTTTGGCTATGAAGCTTGTGTTCTGCCTGCCCCAATTGGGAATACAGGCGTGATGTATATGTATGTACAGGCGTTTTAGAAACAGGTCAGGTCAAGAGTACCCGAAATCGACGAGCATGTATGAAGAGACTAATGAATGTGGATGAAGCAAAAGAAGTATGCCAGGATCGTAGCAAGTGGAACAAAGTGGTCTCTGCCTACCCCTGTGGGAAAGAGGCGTGACTGTATGTATGTATGTATGTATGTATATGTATGTATTTGAAACACTGTTTCTCGTTTCATAACATTACTTATCCAGTTTTGTCTATTTAAATTAAAAGGACGACGATTGACACAATAATTGACAAGTTTGTTAAGTAGGGCCCTGGTTTGTCGTAACCAATTACGCGAAGCCAAATAGACTTGAAAAGAAAATAATTTTACTTGAAGACTTATGATTACCCATTTTTTCAGTACTTTAGTAAAGCGATGAAAATTTAGCCGATTTCATTTTTGATTGACTTTTTGACAGACATTGTAAGTGCCTAGAGGAGCGTATTTGCCGTAAATTGAAATGTAAATAGAATTCATCAGAGCTTATTGAATAGTGCTCAAGGAATTTATGAATTACGAAAAGTTCTAAAGAAATTTTCTTACGTAATATCGTAACTTTTTTGTAGTATTAGCAACTTAAGGAAGCACGTTTAAATTATACATGCTATTATTAATCAGTGTAAGGACATAGGTATATTTTAAACCTGTCACTATTGTACCTGCCACCTTGACCCCCCCAAAAAAAAATTATGCTAGAAGTGGCTACAAAACGTGACATAGTCATTGTTTGATCTATGTAGCGTTTTGTGTGCTCTGCCTACCCCATCTGGGAATACAGTCGTGATCATATGATGATGATGATTATTATTAATCAGAGAAGTGACTTATTATAAAAACGGAATTCTTGACGGACCAACTAATTACATTACGTTTCAAGTTCATTGATCTCGAAAAATATTAAAAACCTTTTAAAGATCATTTTCGTTGTTAGCCATTTTAATAATTTTCCTTGTCTACTGGTATCATATCTTTTTGCAGAATTTCAATTCGTAAACTGATTCATTTGGACACTGTTTCTTTTTTAAACTGTAGGCCCCGTAGAGAAACCTGTAGGTTAGTCTAGGGTAATTTTATGACTATCCTTAATAAGGATTTCTTGTGTACTTAGTATACTTCTCTAGTTCAAAATAAATAAAATGAAACAGTTGCCAAAGCATCAGTTTCGTCAAGAAATGAGGTGTGACAAATAAGTTTTTTGTGAAAAGATTCTGTGACGGAATTAAGTTATTGACGGAGTTCTTTTTATTGTAGGTATAATGTACATTAGTATCAGGAAGGATCTGATAAATTCGCAACAAGATTGGCAGTTCTGTCAAAAGAATAAAGTTGAAAAGTTCTGTCAAGAGAACGAAGCTGAAGAGTTCTGTCGAGAGAATGAAATTGAAGAGTTCTGTCAAGAGAATGATTCCTGTTCCACTGTAGAACCTATTTACAGCAAAAGTCATAGTGACATTGCATTGCTTGACAAAGAAAAACTTTATTATGTTCATTTGACTATGAGAACGTTTAAAGGTGTGTCAAGAATCAATTGGCTCGAGCGCTCAAAGTTATTTTCACCGTATTCTCTTCCGTCCACCATCTTAATAAAGGTGGTTCCGTTCATTACAACAAGAAAGGCAATAAACCACACAACGGCTCAGATATCCCATTACGTACCTAATCCGCCAAAAAATGAATTTATCGTGGACTCCCCTTGATTTAGCATAATGACATCACATGAAGATTTTATTACGGTAGTACAAAATGGGACCTAAGGCCATGGCGGTAGAGACGGCACTAGTGAGGTGCGAGAGGGAGATACATCATCCACAATTATCGGCGGAGCGAGCCGAGCGGTAACGAAGACAAACGAGCGCGGAACGTGGCCGCCGGCCTGCCACATTCGTAACGATATTAAATTTGTCTATGGCGTGCAGGATGCTGGTATGATCGTAATTTATGGAGGCCAGGGGAAGGGGGTTGGAGTAGAATTAGGTGGCAATTTATTTTGGCCTATGACCCTGTGACCTATTCAGATGCTTAAATGGAGTTGTTAGTTAATGGGTTCATAGTCATAAACATCACGCCGTGAGGTAAACGTCCCTGTGCTCGACACTGACCCAATACACGGCACTCGCAACTGTCATAGTAAGACAGGTGACAGATGGGTATCGTCTACTGGGCGTTGAGGCGTCGAGCATTGGTACATTTTTCTACCTTATTGCGTAGGCAGAGATAACAGAGCGCTATTCGCTTCTATTCTGGCATAGTTCCCGCTTCACTCACATTCATCAGTCTCGTCATACACGGTCCTCGGTTCGGGTATTTCTAATTTGGGCTCTTATTAGAACATCACCGATCTGGTTGATATAAGTTCTTCGAGGACGCCCTCGAACCGACTTGCACTAACACAGTTCTCTTGTAAATTTGCTTACGCACCCTTCTTTCTATCATTCTCTCCATGTGCCCAAACCAAGACGTTTTATTTCAAACTATTGTTATTTTATCTATACCCCAATTCCAAGTAAATATGTTTAGTTACTTTCACGTGATCCAATAGTAAACTTCTTAGAAAAACTTCCTCACCTTCTAAATAAGACGTAGGATTTGCCAACTTTTATCAATATCAAAAACCCCGCAAATATAATAAAACTCTAAACAAGTAACAAAAACCTGTTTAACGAAGTTAATATTGACTGGCGGGACTTGGAAACAACTAAGTGACCCCGCGTTTGACGGGATTCATGATAAAGTGTTGTTCGTGGGTCTAATAAAGACAGACGGCTGTATAAAGGAGCAACGGGGCATGTGGAGAAAGTTATGGCAATATTAGGTATAGGGTACTTGGAAATTGGTTGGAGAAACGGGGAGATTTTTCTAAAGTCGTCAGTATGGTCTTTTACCCGAATGGTGTCGGGGAGACAGACGCGTCCTCGTTTTGTGTGTAAATTTCTTGAGATACATTCATACAATCACGGCTGTGTTCCCAAATGTGGTAAGCAGAGCACACAAAACATGACATAGTTAAAATAATGACTATTTCACGCCTCGCCGCCACTTCTAGCACAGTTTTAGGTTTGGAAACAGATAGAAGAGGCAGTATAATAGTGACAGGTTGCTGGCCTGTCACCTAAAGCATACATACATATATACATATTCTCACGCCTGTATTCCCAAGATGGGTAGGCAGAGCACATGAATTGAAAAATCCAGTGCCACGTTTAGCAATTTCAGGGCAACCAGATGGTTAAATGTGATATTGCAGTGACAGGTTGCTAGCCCATCGCCCACAATACCCTAACCCTTTCCCAGCATACCTAAACCTATTTCCGTAGTTGCCTCTTACGACATCCACGGCAGAAATGGAGAAGTGTTATTCTATCCTGACACCACACAGGATAAAACAGATAAAGGGTAAAAAAGACAGATGGTTGAAAATAAGATAAGCTTAAGCGTAACACCACACAAATTAAGAAGGTTGTCTTGAAAACTGTGTACATGTTTGTTTTAAAGAGAAGGCTCACAAGCGCTGACTGCCAGTTTCAGTTAGCGCCATGTCATCTAAACCTTAGTTAGCAAATACCTGTCATTTAGAACTGCTTACCCGCATCCTAATTACCCGCATCAGCCAGTCAACGGCCCGCAAAGGTAGTAACGAGCTGCATTTGCGCCGACTTTGACGGAGCTAACGCCGCGCGGAGGTTATTACGTTAACGAAGACAAACTGCGGACGGCACGCGAATATGAACCGCAAGGTGAGCGGGTGTGGTTCGTGGGCGGTAGAGGGAGCGGGAGCGGGAATGGAAGCGGGGGCGGTTACATACATACATAATATTCTCTCGCCTGTATACCCAAGAGGGGTAGGCAGAGCACATGAATTCAAAAATCCATTGCCACGTTTAGCAATTTCAGGGTAACCAGACGGTTAAACGTGATATTACAGTGACAGGTTGCTAGCCCATCGCCCACAATACACTAACCCCTTCCCAGAGTCGACTCTTACGACACCCACGGGAAGAAAGGAGGAAGTGCTATTCTAACCCGGCACCACACGGGGGCGGTTATATAACTTTATTGACATTCGTAATACAAGGTAATACTTTTGAATTTTTAAAAGTTCTTGCCTCAAAAATAGTAAAGGAAATGTTGTCCTTGGAATGATGTTAAGAGCCTTTTTTGCAAGAACGACATTGAAAATTATAGAAGGTACTTCGATCTGCTGTCTCCTAAAGAAGGGGACAAATCAAACCTCTAATTCAAGACGATGAAAAATATGTTATTTGCTACGCATTTTGCAAAGAGAAATGAAACACTTAGAGTACTTTTCGATGGCAATTAAAAAGTTCAGCATCAAGCAATGTCGTGTGACATTAGTAAAGAAAACTAAACTAAAAGCCTAAATTTGTATTTGTATCGCAACAAATATACTATTACCATTCCGAACTTTGCAGTTGGTTTTCTCGCCGACTAATTGAAACAACAGCAAAGTTAAGATTGTTTCTAAATTAATATTGTGTTCAGAAGTAAATATGGAGCTTTCTTACGCAAGTTCAACGCGGTACTTGTCTAAACTTTCTCTTTACCACACAACACTAATCTCGTCACTCTCTGTTGCTGTAGCTACATATTCTTCGTTTCAAATGTCCACTTCAATTCCATCTTCAACATCCTCGTTCCAACTATTATCTTTTACCATCGTCACTTCTTAACTGCTTATAACTCCGCTACCTCCTATCCTTTGGGCTGTGCTCCTACCGCTTTCATATACATAATTTATCAATCATTTATCACGCGGATACCGCCGGAATTGTCTCACAAATGAAATTCAAGGGGTAAGAATTGACGACTTCATTCTCTCCCACGTGACGTAAAGAGTTTTGAGGCTTATTAAGTGTTTCTGACGTGGTGAGATATGCCTTTTCATGGAATAAGATTCTTGAGGTCGTTGAATTACGAGAAAAAGTCATTATGAGGTTAAATAAAAAAAGGTCTGAAATTTTAACTGAATTGATTTAATTTCTGACGTTTAATAATAAGGAGCAAGTTGGGTCACTCGATATTTAGCGATCACGATCAACTGTGAACATCTACAACTCCGCAGAATAGAGATCTGATGCATTGCCAATCCAGAAGCGTATACCAGTTGTCATCCTCCTGTCCGAGACACGACGTAAGATGGTGGTAATGATACAAACAGACCTTTTTGCAGGAAAACAAAGTGTTTTTGCAGTTTAACCCTTGGATGATCTAGAAAAAATAAAAAAAATATCATTAAGAGTCTTTGTTAAATGATATGGGGTATAGTTTGAAAACGTCTCACATAACAGATCATTACATAAAAATTCAATCTAGTGTCCTAGATATTAATTATAAATTCCGACGGTAAAATTGAAGTTCATTTGAAACGGCTTCGAAAGTCTTGAAAATCTAAAATACATTCCAATTTAGATTATAATTACGTATTTTGCGTGTCACGACTCATTTATAGCAAATTAATTTCAACACCTCGATTTTAATATACGAATACCGTCACGAATTCAGAATTATTAAGGCAGGTATCTTCGGGTACTTGGCATACCCCTTTGATCTATCAATTATGAAACCTTCGCAAGTTTTCGCTTAACACAGGCGTTAGATCACAGACATATCGAAATAGATGGCGTAAGTGTATGTACCATCACGAACAGGGATTGTTGAGCCACTGACGTATGTTTGTGACTTGGTCGTGTAATACTAATCCAATAGCTGACGTCTAGTCGGTCACATCGGTCATTGATTACACGTCTAAATTGCGAACAGTGGCAAGTGGCTCAACAATCCCTGTTCGTGACTGTACTTCGCGTGCCAAAAGCGAGCCAAAAGTGAGAGCAATGCTCTTCCTTTGACGCGATTTCATTTACTCTCGTACCACCTAGATTAGGTTTAACTGCGTAGGGACAGGACAACTTGAATAAGCCGGCGTCATTGAATCGGTTTCACTCGGACTGTCAGATCCCGCTCATGTGACGTCACAGTAGGTACAAAAAAAGTGACACGTTTGGATTTCATATATAAAACTCGCGGTATCTACATACATTTACAATCACGCCTATGTTCCCGAATGGGGTAGGCAGAGCACACGAAACGTGAAATAGACATTAACCATGATCATGACTATTTCACGCTTCGCAGCCACTTCTAGCATCATTTTGGGTTTGAAAACGTATGTAAGAGGTAGTATAATAGTGACAGGTTGCTAGCCTATCGCTTAAAGAACACCGTAACGTAACCCCATTTCCTTAGTCGCCTCTTACGACATCCACGGAATAGAGAGGTGATATTCTAGACCCGACACCACACGGGACCTATAGCGGTATCTATTTCGATATACGTCTATGGTACAGGCGTTAGATATAGTTTCATATAACGGTTATTAGGCGCGTGGTTTGGTATCGGGGGTGTTGCCGGTCGGATGGCCAGCGCTGGGCGTGGGAGTGTGGGCAATGACTCGGAAGGGCGAGATTAATGATCGGTTTAAACTTGTCTAGGCCTAAGTATCTGGTATTAGGCTGATGTAGATATTTTAACGGTTTGTGTGTGTGAGTGATGTGTAGACGTATCGTGGTATGTTGTTTAGGGGTTACAAGTGAACTAGAATTATAATTTAGTTTCGGAATAAAGCGTGTCACACACTAAGCAGATACGGTAAGATATCTGTTACTGAACAGATCTGTCTGCGCTGTGTGTGTGTGGATCTGTCAGATCTGTCAATATCGCTACACAATTCAATGAGCTAACACACACAGCGCAGTATTACCGTCAAGTCAAGTCAAGTATCTGTTGACACCGACATATATGGAAAAATGGCATTTAAACGCAGATAAAATATTATGGTACATGCGTAGTCTGTGACGGGCTTAAGCCAATTGTGCTCGCTTTTTTCACATGAAAGATTTATTCAAAGTGTGACTTATTCTAAGACTTAAATGTATGTTCTTGTTTAGTTGAATCGTCCATTAAAAAAAATATCAAACCTCTTTTGGTACTGCGTTTAGAATAACACCTCTCCATTTTTCCGATAGTGACACGAGAGTCAACTAAGAAAATAAAAGGACGTAAGAAAGAAGGTGTTTTTCTTGAAAACGACGAAAGTTTGTAGACTTCGTAGGCACTTCAGTTATCTTTACGGATTAAAGTAAGTTTTACATACGTTTTGATAGTGAGAAGTCGCTATCATGACAAACATTTCTGTAAGATTTTAGGTTGAACCATTGATGAACGAGCTAACAGTAAAGACGGGTTGTAAACCCCTGAACATACCTTAATCCATTTTCCATACCCGCTTTCCACACCCACGGAAAAAAAACCATAATTCTAAACCCGACACCACACGGAATTTTTCTTAATTACTATTCGTAAGTCCAAGACGACATTACACCATCACTAACAGACAAAGCTCCACATTGATTGATGACTCCGCCAGGGTCCAAATAACGCCGACATGACTGCCATCTCGGGTCGTAATTAATGATTTCATAAACGAAATAAGAGAGACAGCCTCATAATTGGATACGTATTCTCCCCTAAAATTCCTGCCTGTATCTGTTTTGTATTGTGTCAAGCCAACAATTTCAGTTCTCAGAAGGAAGATATTAGTGATATTGTAATTGGATGAGCGATATTTTGGCACCGCCTTAGAAAAACTTGGGCCTCGTGTGGTGGCGAAGTGGTGAAAATGGTGACTAAGGGAACAGGTAAAAATGTGCTTTAAGAGGAAATGGACCGGTCATATTTTGTATGGAAACGTAGTCCCCTGATTCCTCGCTGGATATTACCAGTAGAACAATGATTTTTTACATCAACAATCTAATGATATATTAGCATGTTCCTATGTTTTCCTTTTTTTCTTTATTGAATTATTAAAGGAGATACTAACCTTCAAAAACATGAAAAATTGGTAAGTTTTTTCCGTCGTGTTCAAACCTCTAGAAACCAATTTTAACACAATTATATCAAAATATAAGAACATAGAAACACAGTTATGAAATTTTTAAACATTTAATGAAAAAATATATTTCGTCGGTTAAGTTTTGGAGAAGAAATCAGGGGACTACGAAACGTTGTTTTTGAATAATTTTCATAGGTATTTTCGGTCCGAGCTGTAGTTGTTCTTATCGCACTAGACGTCGTCTGGGCAGGTCACGGCGAGACAGCAATAGATTTAGCAAATACCTATTTTTCAATTTCCTCGACCGGCATATTTCCTCTTAAGCAACAGGTTAGCAACCTGTCACTATGTTATTAAATTTGACTTAAAACCTATAAAAATAAGTTAATAGTGGTTACGAAACGTGGAATGGGCTTGAAATAAGTCACTCTCGCCCCCGTTTTCCATTTGAAAAAAAATAATTGGCGAGTAAATAGACTTAGTGTCTTACTCCTTGACTAAATTTTACTTTTATTGAATAAGATTTAGATATTTTGAAATCTAGTTTTAAAATTCTCGAATTATCTACTGATCCCGAGGCCGTAAAGGTAAGAAGCGCCTAATAGCGCTTCGAAAGGTGTAAGATTCCCACGAAGAATGCGGCGTAAGAAACTTGACACAGTTAAATAAAAAAAGACATTAACTATTAATAACTAATAACATTAACGTGTCTACACGCAAAGAAAACTGGCTAAGTGTTTGGAAAACAACAGACGCGCGCTTGTGTGTTACTGAACGATCGTCACCTATCAGGCTTGAACTTATACCAAATAGTGTTGACCGTCACCTTGTCATTCTATATGCGTAAAGAAGTTATCTGCGGTAAGCTCCTAATACCCCAGGTTTAGGTAATGTACGGGGTTTGAACGCGGTTTGTAAGACGATTAGAGAGCGATGCGGTTTCCAGACTTAGCACTTCAGGATTAAACGAGAACAAATGGAGATATTTTCGGAAACAATGGAGTTAACAGATGGTAACAGATTTACGGCTACATTTTGGAACGACTTTGGTATAATCGGAAAATAACTGGCTCATGTTTAAGTCGTTTTGTAATCTTTTGCTTTTATTATTTGCAGTATTGTTTGTTGGTTTGTAACCTTTCAGGCATCAAATTATTGTGAAACCATTTCGATGAAATCTTGTAAGTAATAGAGGCTACTTTTAGTCTCGGATGTGATATCCAATTTGATGAAAGCCTGCAGTTATAGTTGTCCATCGTTTATGTTATATTTTTATGTTTTAAATATTTAGATAGTAACTATGATATTTTTTTGTTGTTCGTGTCTATGATTAAATTGCAGTCTTCTAATCCTGTTAGTGAGACAGGCGTAGGACGTAGATAGTCAAGAGCTAAGTGCGCTCTAAGAGCCGAGTTATAATTGATTTCATTACATTACCTTATTAGCACCTATACATTAATACATACATACATACAATATCCTCACACCTGTATTCCCAAGAGTAGGGTAGGGGTAGTTGAGTAGGGTAGGCAGAGCACTTGAATTCAAAAATCCAGTGCCACGTTTAGCAATTTCAGGGTAACCAGATGGTTAACACGTTAAACGCCATGGGGGTCACCGGTGACCTCACCCTTCCTCTATCATAGCGCCATGGGGGTCACCGGTGTCCTCAACGTATAGTCCTATTCAAACTACTTTTTCTCGCCGCCGGCCATATTGACTGTTACTTTATTCGTACTCCGTGACCGGCACGGCGCTGTAGAACTATACTGCGCAGTGGGACAAACATACCTTGTAAGGAATTGAAAAAATGAAAGATAGCGAAAAAAGTAACCAAAATAAAAATTCAGGATATATAATTCAAATTAGTCTTTATTATTTAAACGAAAATTAGCAGTCTTTATTTTTTAATGAAACACAAACATAAAAATTAGTACTGCACTACTGGTGTAGCGGGTGGCCGGCGGGGTGCCCGCGCGGCGCCGGGTACCGGAAAATGTATTTTCTGTATTTGTACGCCATGGGGTGCACCGGTGACCTCAGCTATGTATTTGACTGTAACTATGTAACCCATGTACAGAATTGAATAAAACTTATTTTCTATACGTATCGTAACATAATAAACAAATTACGACCAAAAGTATTTTTACGATTTTTATTTTTTTCTATCGGCGTTTAACGTGTTAAACGTGATATTGAAGTGACAGGTTGCTAGCCCATCGCCCACAATACACTAACTCTTTCCCAGAGTCGACTCTTACGACACCCACGGGAAGAAAGGGGGAGGTGCTATTCTAACCCGGCACCACACGGGTGATATTATTAGTAAAGCATGTTGAAATTTTAATGGATAACTCACGTTCATTAAATGGAGTTTAACTCGACATATTGTTTCGGACTAATGAACGTGAGTTATCCGTTAAATGTTTCAACATGAATGAGTCTCAAGGTAGTTTAATGTTCAATATTAGTAAATCAGTTTTGATCACAGCCCTAACACATCCCTTTATAACTCTTACACGCAAACTTCTCGTACTTTAATTCAATCGGGCGGCGGCCATTTCCTTAAATAAGTTATAACTTTAAGTTCCCATGTCGACAAGTTCTGGGCCATTAATCTTGCCCTCGTTATATCGCGTCGGATTAGCGAGGGTCGACTAATTGCCGTGTTTATGTGCCGAGTCCATTTCGGAGTGTTATGCTATCAATTATCGCAAAGGTCTAGCTGTCGGGAAACAGTAGTTTATTCGACTTGCTTTTAATGACCTTGGGATAAAGTTTTTTGTTTGCGGTGCCGAAATAATTCCGATTGGAGGTAGAAACTACAAGGTTTTAGGGTTCCGTACCTAAAGGATGAAAATGAGAGCTTATTATTGAGACTTGCCTATCCGTATGTCTGTAGCCAAGATCTCACGAACCGTGCTCGCTAGACTGTTGATAATTTCATGGATTGTGTATTTCTATTGCCCAAAAATTTGGGTAGGCACTAGGCAGAGCACATGAAACATAGACAAATCCATGACCATTGCATGCGTCGCAGCTATGTAGTATAATATACTACAATAGCTCTCCCATCTGTTTTTAAATTTAAAATTACATATGTAATTTTAAATTTAAAAACAGATGGGAGAGCTATAATAGTGACAAGTCACTAGCCTGTCGCCTAAACATTATCTAAACCTAGTCTTTAGTCGCTTCTTACGAAATTCACATACAACATACCTACATACATACATACATAAAATGCAATATCTATTCAAAAGTTTCATCCCAAAAATCTGCCAAGCACACTACTCGCAAGGCCGTCGCCCCAACGCCTAGCATGATTGATCCTCCGATCGTCTACTACGACGACAAAAATTAATAGCGTCCTGTAGGCCACTCACTCGATAAGAGCACATCATTCACCCCGCGCGGCACAGATGGCGTGGACGGCTAACTTATTTGGCTTTGCTGGCCTACTTTGGCCGGTAGTTGGTCAGAACCGAGGAACACTACCTCCTTGGGGATTTTGTTACATACGGTAACATTTACGCACTTACTTAATTAAATCATGCCCGAATTCTCAGATTCATTAGCATACGAAATGTTACACGAAAAAAAATGGTGAACCAGATTCATAGTGTAAAGTTGATGTGAATCGCCGACTTAGATTTTTTTTACTTGAAGTTTGTGGAGTACCTAGTTAAATTATGGAATTGATGGATGGAAACAACAATTTAACACCTTTCAGATGCACACGTTGAATGTTACAATTTTTGAGATAAAGGTCTTTGTTGAAGAGACAATATTATCTGCTCGTCAACCTGACCAACCCTTTATGCAGTCTAATTATGAGGACAGAAAAGTATTATAATGTATTTAGGTTTTTAATTCGACTAAATATTGTCTGGTTGTTTGACAAATAATTCCGATATTCACACACAAAGAAAATCCTCAAAATGGCCGCACCCTAAACTAGTTCGTCCAATTATAACAAACCCTAAGCTGTTGCGAAGCACCCAGGAAACTAAGCAGAGTTCTACATCATACATAGAACACAATTTGTGAAGCTGCTTTAATCTGTGCCAGGGCACAAAGTGGACGGGTCGGTTAATCTTTCAGCAACGAGATTACGAGAGGGGTGGAACAACCTGAGAACAGTAAGCCGTGATAATGATGGTAGCAAAGGATGGATGTCGCCAGCGCACACCAGCCATCAGATGTCAGCAAAGGATAAAGGATCCGATGGATGTACAGTTGAGGTTTTTTTAAAGGTATGATTGCAATCTCGACCTTAACTGATAAGTAATTAGGTACCTTTACGATCGGTGAGAATATTAATATACGAGAAAAATTACATAGTACAAAGTTTACACAATCTGTGCTTTACGATCGATAGATGGACTGCAATCCCCAGGATCGCAAGTGTCATGGAATGTTTTTGTATATTTATCGCTGGTTTTAGTCGCTGTCATTCTTTTATACTTAATAGAAGAATGCTTTATGTGATCTTATAGTGTACTTTAGTTTGCTGTTTTGTGTCCTGGTTTAGAATAACACCACTCTCTTTCTTCTGTTGCTCTCGTAATAGGCAAGTAAGGAAATAGGTTTAGGTATGCTTTATTTGACAATCTAGTACCTAACCTGTCTAATTATTTTTCTTTCAACTTGTTCATTATACCTAAAATTATACTGAAAATTGCCACGAATCATGAAATGCATATTGTTTTGAATACGTACTGTTTTGTGTGCTCTGCCTACCCGGTTTGGGAATACAGGCGTGATGTATGTTTCTACTTATAGCTTGAAAATTATCTTTATTAAACTTCATTTCAGCTATACCTCTAGTATTCGCTCAAGAATATCGCGTAAGGAAAGTTTCGAGAAACAACTCGAAATTGCGGTATATTTACTTTCATCGTGGGAAAAGCAAGTGTTGGTTCTGCAAACAAAATATCCTGTAAGATATCGTTGCAGTGCAAGTTTCAGGATAAATCCTTTTGCAGGACAGGGTTCAACCAACGTTGCACCACTTGAATTGATTCCGCAGTGTGCAGATTTTAATATAGTAACTTAATCATCACTTCTTGAACAGATATGGTTGGTGTGAAAGTTTCTAGAGGTAGAGGGCCGCCATTTATGGTAGCTTATTTGCTTGTATGAGGTAATTTTTGGAACTTTTGTAATGATTTAAACGTAGATTATTTGTTACACATGTTCTTGTGATTATTGGGAAAGTAGACGACAAGCTACGACGTAGCAGGTCTACTACTCGATGGTTGGATCAGGTCTCTGCTCTCACAGGCCTCACAGTAACGACCACCATGAAGAAGACCGAGGAAAGGATAGAGTGAAAGTGATTGGTGAAAGAGGTCATCAGAAAACTTCAAGATGGACATGACCTTCAGCAATGAAGTCAATGACTAGAGAGAGAGAAGGGTTCAGTTAATCAAGATAAAGAGCAAAGTATAAACAGCAGCTTAGTGTAATTAATATTTTAGGATAAACTCAGGAAGGAATCCTTGTTCTAAAGTTTTAAGTTAGTAATCTGGAGACTTTTCGTCTCAAGAGACTAAGGTTTATCATACTGCATATATAGTATTTACTGTATTTTTAAAATATATTCCGCTTTCTTTTCTCACTGACTGTAAACTGGTAAATAGCCACAGGCTGTTCCCGCGGAGATGCGCAGAACTTTTATACATTCATCATCTAAATTGTTGGTGAGGAAATAAACGTGGCAGATTTATTGCGTGAGAACAATTACATTCATAATTTTCAAATTATTACGAGTTATACTGGCACAGATAGCTCTTTCAAGTCTGGTCCTTACAATTTCAAATCATTTTTTGTTCAGAATACATCTGCGCAGACGGAGTTGCAAGTAGAAACTATTTGAGAATAGTAAAACTGATGACGATGGTGCTGCATCAGTCGATACAAGATCAGACATTAAGAAGGGCCGCAGAATCTACATAGTCCGTTTTGTCTGCTCGTAGATGCGAATATTGGTAGACCACGTTCAAGAAATACAACTAACTGGTGGACGACAAAAGTTCATGAGTAACAACACTTACTAGAAGGAGGAATACTGAAAGGGCTTTTTGGTTCCTCTGAACCATATCATATTCATTGCATACCGGCTATTTATTGCCGCATTAAACCAAGGATACACTAGGAGACAAATGTCCCATGACATAATGTCGGCGACATGTCAAGCGAAGCCGGCCGATGTCTTTAACAGAGTCTAGTGTCCAGGTTAGTAGATACTTCCCGGCTAATAATAATGGGTGATGTATTGTGTACTCACCGAAGCCCTGGCACGTCAGATAACGGCGCACCATCCTCGCTCAGCCAGGACATGACCGGCGCGGGGGAGCCGTGCGCCGCGCAGGCCACGCGGGCGCCGCTGCTGTTGGAGAAGGCCAGCCGCGCCGGCGGCTCCAGGAGAAACATGAGCTGGCACCACGCGGGACCTGGTGAAGAGAGAATACACGTCAATGGTGAGTGGCAAGAGCTGGTGAAACTGAAAAATTATGACGGAATCTGTTTATCATGACTTTTGTTTGCTGTGTTCGTCTAGCTTACTAGACTTTAGAAGGATGGCTTTAAGTGGGCTGATAGTTCTTCGTCTCAATTTTTGGTCTTTGAGAAAATGAGACGGAATGACCAAATCTTTACTTAATTATGAAGTTGTTCGCGTCTCATATGAGTCAATGTGTGCATCACCATCTAAAATTGTTTGCTACGGTAAACTTCTAACAGTCATCAACAAAATATATTCAAAGTCAGCTTGCCAAAAACTGTTTAGACGCCCTAATTGTCTCGACGCTACGATCCTGTAAACATATTTTTGCCATTATGATCGTGTCGATAATCTTCGTTGCTAACTGTACGTCTAACAATTCCTACCATAAACCGAAATCGAATTACAAGACTGTTTTACCCACACACTTATCTTTTTCAGCCAAAACCTTCCGTCAAAGAGCATTGAAACGAAATACCTATTCCCAGCAAACTAGACGAACGATCTAATACGCGTATCGTCTCGTATGTCATTTGACGTGTGCAGACAAGTTCAAAGCGGTACAAAGCGGATTCCGAGCGGGATTCTGTACTAGACGAGTGCGGTGAGCGGGCGTAGGCTGGGCGCCCGTTGTATTAAAGCTTTTTTGTCGAATCTTTTTCCAGGAATCAGTGGAATTTAATTTGGGTTGACCTTTTGTGGTTTACAGTTATGGTTGTGTGGAAAAATCCAGAATACTAAAAGTAATTGGTGAATTTAATGTGTTGGTATGAACCGGTAGTCATAAAATGACAACTGAATTTGAAGCTATCAGATACAAGCATTAAATAGATTCTGCATAACTTAAACATAGACATCAAATCAGAATTATAAAATGGGGTAGGCATAAAGACAAAACAATTTCTTCAGCACAATTTTAGGTTTCTACACCTCTCTATTTCTTCCATGGGCGTCAAAAGAGGTGACTAAGGAAAAATATCATGGTATGTTTTAGGCGGCCGACTAGCAACATGTCATACTTATTTAAAACCTAAATATGCATAAAAGTGGATGTGAAACGTTGTCCACGTCAAGTCTTGGCTTTCTTTATGTAGCGTTTTGTGTGCACTGCGTACCCTATTCTCATATATATATAGGAATGATGTATGAATGAATAAATAATGATAACAAAATACAAACAAATATGCAATCAACCTTAATTCACTGAAACAGAGGCAGTCTGAAATAGTGTTAATCTAAATTCATTTTCCGACTTTTATAAACAACAGTCTTAATATTACATCAAATATTGTATGTATTGTATGTAATAAATATTGTATGTATTGTATGCAAACAAACGGATTTAACTCGTCCAATGTTTGCGATTACGACTCTCATTATTTCATAAAAGGTAACAAGAATTCCCGTTTTTCATACTTTCCCCAGCTTTCATCATTCCCTTATCTAAAGACATATTTGAAAACCCATCGGACTCTCAGCCTGGCCGGGACATGACGACAAACCGTTGGATCGTAGGAATTTCAATAAAGCCGGCAGTCGGCTAATTACGACGACGGCGCGCGCCGGCTGATCGCACCACCCATTCTAAGTGAAAAAACGAGCGGTTTTTGAAATTTTTGAGCGTGTATGTTCTTTTTTAGTGGATCATTAGTAGGTACAATACGATACACACATCGTATTAGAACGATTTAAAACTAATAGAAAAAAAGGAAGATCTATTTACATATTGAAAGAAATTATTATGAGCATTTTGAAGAAACATTAAAATTTTATTACATGTTATGTGACCGAAAACCATGTTTACTTTCCTGAAATGACAACTTATACTTGAAAAAAAAAAAGAAAAACGTCTTATCACGCCATTATAAATACCCAGAGTTGGAATTTAAACTGTCCAAATTCCATGTAAATGTTATTTAATCCTTTTGTAAATAATTAACTTGAACTACCTAGTAACTTTATAGTTTTTAATTATTTCCTTACTATACATTCATCGAGATGTCAGACTTTCAATCGGTTCAAAATGTATCGTGTCAAGTAACTCACTTTGGATCTAAATATTTAATAGCTTTTTTTACTAAAAATTGCTCGTTTTTCAACCAATCGCCGAGGCTGTTCCTAAGTCACAGTCGTCGACGAACGTGTGTAATTTGTTTTGCATAATGAAAGGTGTTCTAATTGACTCCGTGAAGTCGAATTGTTCTGTTTCGTTGCCTCGCCAAATATACTTTGCGGGAACGACATTAAAAATAAACACCTCCCTTAGCCCTTGTCGGCTGTGAATAAATGAGGTGTAATGAAATTATTTGAATTTGTTACTTCTTGGTGTATTACTAAAGGATAAAAGAAGGCGTAGTGTCATAATGGAATGATTTTATGTTAAAGCAAAGGGACTAGAATAGAAAAAAGTACCTACGAGTATGCTCAGTTGTGTTGAAAAGACTCCAATAGAAAGATCTCTCTCCTGTTCGATGTTATGCCAGGGGACTGAAGTCCACAGCGAGCAAGTTGGCAGTTATATTTATGCAATTGATCTTCAAAACTTCCTTTCATTTGTGATATTTACTTAAAAAGTTCACTGCTACCTCTTTTTAACCTTCTTCATGTGACCCAAACACACATGTGGATTGGAATGCCTGAGAATCTTTGACAGCGGCTCTGGGCTAAAGTCGCAAAAACGCAAATATTATAATGTATTGGCAGTGGACGCATTACATTAATGGAAATAAAATTATCTTTTAAAGTTTATCATTCCCCGTGACCCTTGTATTATCGGTATTAGAATAATATCTCCATTTCTTCCATGAATGCTTTAAAAGGTGACTAAGGAAAGTCAAAGTATACTTAAGCCAACAGGCAAGCAACCTGTCACTATTGTACCTATAAAATACGCCAGAAGTGGCTACGAATCGTGTAGTTTTTGCCTACGTAGCCTTTAGTGTGCTCTGTCTATCCTATTTGGGAATACAGGCATGATGTAAGTACAGTCGAGTTCATTAATATATGAGCAAAACTGAGGGTTCAAAAATATCTGTACACCCTTTATGATATTGACAAAAAGGTGCAAAAGTTTACATATTTGGCATTTGTCTGCTCATATATTTATGATCTCGACTGTACAGTCAAATAATTTGATAACTGTGTCACTATGTATCATTTTACAAGAAATGTCACTGTGACATACCAAACCATTTACTTATCAAAACAAAATGAAACTCATTATGAATTGAAAAGACGTAGGTCTGTATCAATTGCCTTGACTGTATTATAAGTACGATTATTACATTTATCTTCATCAAAACAATAAAAACCATCAAACAATAAAATCATCTTAACTCACACTCACACCCTTATATCCTCTTATATGAAAACGGGTAAAAAAAATAGCAAAACGCGTTAGACATAATCAGTCGTAACGAAACTTTACGCGTTCTTACCAAGACGGTGCATACGTAACTCTACGGTAACGTAATGAAACGGAATTACACGGGGCGCGATGGGCACTTAAATTTGGGCGCCGTCTTCTGGACTATAAAAGCGTTCTGCTGCGTGCGCGTAAAACGAACATGGCGGATTACGTACGCTGCACTGCACCTGATAATTGTCTTTTTAAGGAGATACATACATACATACAATCACGCCTGTGTTGCCAAACCATGATTATGAATTATATCACGCTTTGCGGCCACTTACACGGTTTTTGGTCAGCGAAGATGGAAGAGGTGTAGTGACATGTTGCCAGCCTGTCGCCTAAAGCATACCTAAACCTTTCCTTAGTCGCCTCTTACGACATCCACGGAAGAAATAGAGAGGTGTTATTCTATCCCGCACGACACGGCAGATTAAAGAAAATGACTAAAGGTAACTATAACTA
This sequence comes from Adoxophyes honmai, assembly GCA_005406045.1. Taxonomy (NCBI): domain Eukaryota; kingdom Metazoa; phylum Arthropoda; class Insecta; order Lepidoptera; family Tortricidae; genus Adoxophyes; species Adoxophyes honmai. The sequence continues at coordinate 138,621 of BHDV01000190.1, forward strand.
AGCAGATTTATGTGAGAACTGTGGATGGGTGTGTTGGGAACGGAAGACCAAGATGGACGTTCCGTAAACAAATCGTTTTAGAAACATGTCAGGTCAAGAGTACCCGAAACTGGCGAGCATGTAAGAAGAGACTAATGAATGTGGATGAAGAAAAAGAGGCAAATATTTATTATATTTCGACGGTCCCTACGTAGATGATCGAAAGTGAATTTTG
>BHDV01000200.1:5821-20316 GCA_005406045.1 Adoxophyes honmai
GGCCCGAGTACCGCGCGCTGCTGGCGCAGGCCGTGGAAGCCCTCGCCGCGCTTGGTCAACCGCCCGCCGAACCCGACTCCTAAGACTGTAGTCACCACCAGTACGGTGAACTTTGAGTGCGCGACAGTGCTGCCATCCGCAGCAAGTCCATCGGTTCTAGTGATTTGAACGATTCGATTCGATTGTTTTGTTTGTGACGTTTAAATGTCGACGCGTGTTGATTCAAATGATATTGTGAAATTCTATGTAAATTTAAAATCGGCTCAAAGTTGCTATGAAAATTTAAGACTATAATATAGCACTAATGATTTTTTTTTGCGTACCGGCTAACGAATTTTCTTACTTTTACTGGTAACGAAGTGCAAATTTTTATTGTAACGGAAAAACTGAGCTTGTGTGTTAGAAAACAGTGGCGTTGCCTGATTATTGTGAATCTTTGTAAAAAGAAACAATCGCGCAAATCCTCCGTAAAAAATCTCATAGAAGAAAATAAGATTTTTAACAGACAACCTTCACGTTTTGAAAAATACATGTTGTATGTATATAATAGACACATATTGGTTATGGTGATCTTACTCACATAGCATATGCGTGGCTAAATATTTATAATATCTATTTTCCTGTACATACACAGAACATTTTTGTGAGGCGAAATATATTGCGAATGTGTCTATGTCTGAAACTGAATAAACGGAAATAAACACATTCAGAAAATGACGATTCATTACGAAGAAAAATATTTTATGACTAATAGCTACTTATTAAGTTTTTCGAGGTATAAATGTAGGTTACGTCAATTTTCTACGTGTTTAAAAAACAATCGTAATATGTACGCATCCGAGGTTAGCTTACATTCCACTGACTTAGGTTCCACACTGCGCATTATGTATGCAAACAAAGTTCTTTATTACACCATTTATCATGATTTTATGTTCTGAAAATTCTGTGAATCTAGATAGATTATTTGACAGCGGCTCGCGTGGCCGGATCGCGTTGTAAATTTAATAAATGATTGACATGAGTGTGACTATACTAGTCGGCAAACAACTTGGCGCAATGTTAGAGAAAGTGTAAGTTCACGCAGCGCTTTATACTCTCTCTCTCTCTCTCTCTAACATCACGCCAATTGTTTGCCGAATAATATAAAGAAACGTTAAGTAAGTTGCCGAGTATCGTCTCTTTGGACATTTGTAACGCGAATGACTTAGATAAATTTGTGGTGCGGAATTAGAGCAAATCTTCATTAGTCTCTGATTTGGAATCACAGGCGAATGGAGATTGTTAACAAAAGGCTTCTCTTCATTTCGACAGTAATAAAATAATAAATACGAGTACAATGACGTGTTTACAAAAATCGAAGTGAAGTAAAGCCTAAGAAATAATGGAGATATAAATGAATAGTTTAAAATGTTGCCATCAGGAATGGTTTTTAAATTAACTGATTATGTTTATTTCGGCTGTTACCGGCTGTCATAAACAATGCAATGTACAAACGTAAGTTATAGGCAGGGCTTTCGCGACCAGGTTGTTCTTCAACGGAACGCAGCTTGCGAGTGCTGTGTCTATTTATTTGACTTTTATTTTAAAAATTTTAAACACATTTGAACTCTATGATTTAAACGTTAAATGGAAAATGTGCAGCGGCAGCTTGGCTGGCAAATAACGTGTATTGCATAAGCGTTGCAGGGAGTAGGGTGGAAAAAGATATGCCCGTTATTCGTGCGAGTGCAACACGAAAACACGATCGATGTCTGGATTCGGAACGAATTCGTTTGGTTTATCGGAAGAATACCTAGTTCCATGAGAGTCGAGGTTACGCACACTAGGACATGTCATTCATTTCCCTTTTATACAATCAGTTATTCGTGTAGTTGTATGTGTAATCATTCACTTAATCTCTCATGGAACTAAGCGTAATAAAAATGTATTCATCAGTGGCATAGGTTGACACAAAGACGTCGGACGACGACTGAGAACGAAAGGGCGAGAAAGAACGAAAGACTGGACTACCTTTTAAAACAAGCTGTTTTATATTTTTAGGTTATAAGTACCATATTGCTTCAAATATTATTTTAATTTCGGTTAATTTTATTTTAACACACTCTTTATCTTAAAAAAAAACAATCTCGACGACCTATACTTTTTTGACAACAATATTAGATAATGACGACGTTTTCTGGACGTAATGATTTCATATTTTATTTACCGCCACTTGCATCAGTTGCTCTTCATGATATAGGCATAATGTAGTGTACGAGTGTAGTTTGTATGGATGTGCGTATGAACTAGTTCCCCGTTTGATAGCTGTATATTTTACACTTTTTGTATTTCATGTCATGTCTAGCGTATGTGTAGCTTATCGATTTCTAAATATACCTACCTATTCGTATTCTAAATTGTAATAATTATGTTTCGGCTGTGAGCGTACCCTAGTTTAGTGTTGTGGAGTGAGCTGGAGTGAAGACGTCTCCCCGCGGCCCCACCCATATCTCAATAGCGTACCTAGCTACTGTAAGTCAACAGATACCCGTCCAGTAAAGCATGTACTTTGAAATCATTTGCGAATCTTTTACTACTCTAGGCCTGAAGGTCCCGGTGTGCTGGTCTTTCTGTTAGGTATTATTACTTAGTACTTGTCTTTGATTGCTGTCGACTTACTTATAATTTACGATTCGCCACTCCCTTACATCACAGCATAATTTTAGTGTTAATATTGACAATTGGCGACTAAATTGGTTATTTTGTCACATAGGCTAGATGTGTGACACGGTGACACCTACGCGGACACATTTGGTGTCAATTTTCCCGTACACGAATCAATGTATAATTTGTGACATAAAATTGTAATAATTTCATAATATATGTATACATTTATCAATAAGTAAGTAAACGTAAATTTACTGTTCATGTCCATTTGTACTACTTTACAACCCTCCATCACAGTATATTCGTCGTTATAACGTTGTAGGAGGTACACAGGTAGCCATAGAGCGTCTCGAATATAAAGCATGTATACATTTATAAATATAGCTGTCGTGGTCGCTTAAAGACTCGCCAATGAAACACAAAAGCAATAATATTTACCTGGATACGAAATAGGTGACCGAGTGTATCGAATTTTCGTAATTATATTTTATCCCTTGTGTATTGTTAACGATTGAGGACGCGGAGTGGCGCGTGCCCACGGCGCGGCGGCGCCGGACAGTCACTGGCCGATTCTGTAAAGTGGTGCTATCAATGCTGTTTCGAGTGACTGCAAATTAAGACAAAATGTATATTTGATTTTGTCCTGGTTTTAGAGCTTATTAATATATATACCTTAATATAATATAATGTGCTGTAATTATCTTTTTATTATTTTTAAGACGTATATTTCCCGGCGTGGCGCGCGGCGCGTGCGTCCGCGGCGCAGCCGGCGCGCGCCACGTCCATTAGATATTGCTTGTAATGATATAAACATTTGAACTTGTGTGTTAAACTATACTATTACAAACATTTATGTTACTGAATTTCAGTGAAATATAACTGTGTTATGGACGTTAATTTGTGCAAAAAAAAGAATACTGTAAATCGGAGTGGAAAGCCAAAGTAAACAGTATTTTATAAAAGTCATATTTCTGCTTTTTATTCAAGAACCCTTTTACCTTTTAAACACATTAAATGTCGTGAGACGATGCAGTAAACAGTAGCGCCCTTATGAGTACCTCGCTTCGGCAATTTCTGTCTTTGTCTACTATGATATGTTCAAAGAAGGATACGATCCTGTTTCCAGCAAGTTTTATAGAAAGCAGCTAAACTAGCCTGTACTCAGCATTGCCCATTTAAGCTATTCAAAAGTAAAATTTGTGGGCCTACTCAGTCAGTGAGAGAATTACGTGTCTGGATTTTAGAGTCTTAATTAATCTCATTTTTTTAAATCTTTATTGAGTCATCTTATAAAATACGGATAACTCACGTTATAAATCGAGTTTAGCTCGACATGTTTCGGACTAATTCGTAGCCCTTCATCTAGGAGCCGAATTAGTCCGAAACATGTCGAGCTAAACTCGATTTATAACGTGAGTTATCCGTATTTTATAAGATGAGTGAGTCTTACGGTAGTTTAATCTTTATTAAGTCTTTGGTCAAGGTTGACCATTAATTAATCTCATAAATCTTAATACACAAAACTGTAGCATCTGGTGGATGAGAAGTTGTAGATCTGTAATTCACACCATGGAGCTAAAATTATGTCAGAAAACCTCTGTAAAATATTTCCTGAAAACATTAATTATTGACATTGTGGGAGACACCGGGACACATGTTTTCGGAGTTCTGGCTCTAGCGAAAAATAACGTTCCGAACTGTCGTCCGCGTATTTATAAGCCAGCGATCGACTAAGTAAGTACGACACGCTAAGGAAGGGACCAAAGAGAATATAATCACTATGGAAGGGACGCACTGATGGCGCTCCCTAGCGTTCGTAGTTTACGTTACAGTTTTAAAAATGTCACATCATGACACAGGTCATCGCGCCCTGTTTTACCTGCCTTACGTCCCGTACGCAAGTTCCGTTAATAGGCGCGTTCGCACCTGCAATCGTTCGACAATGCCATGCTACAAGGCCAGGGCAATATTTTCAGATTTAAGTTTTTTTTTCATTTTTCAGAACTTCACAGGGATTTTTAGGCGCATTCACCATGCATTGACCCGACCACTGCTTAAAATATTTACGGTAAATTTGCGGTCATCCTGTATATGGTTTAAGTCTTTAGTAACAGAAAGGGAATAGTAATTTGAAGTAAGACTTAATGCTGGTGCATCCTTTGGTTGCTCGTGTTATCCAACCATGCAGAGGTATTAAAGGGTATTTGGTGAAGTGTTTTCGGTTTGAAGTAGGCTAGGATAATACAAAAAGAGAAATACAAAAAGTCATAGACAAAACATATTTTACTTCTTTTTTATTTGCAATATTTTACTTTTTATCTCTACTGGAAAATCTTCAACAGAGTTGTATGCACAATCCAAGCAATACATCTTCAGGTAGAATATGCTGCAGGTCCTGTTTATACAGACTGGTTTGTTGCAGCCGGCGCAGTCAGCCCCCAAAACTAGTATTTCCCCTGTTCCTGGGGGGCTGAATGGATCCTTCATGACATAACTCGGGTACTTGAGATCTATGTTCCTCGAGAAGGGAGGATTTGTTCCTTTGTAATTTGCTTTTTCACTCAAACTACAAACTGTACAATCAAAGTCATGTACAATGGGTGGTTCCTCAGTTTTCTTTGTAGTTTCCATATCTTTCTGGAACAAGTTTTGAATTTTTTATTGGTAACAATTTTAGCATTTTATTATTTTCTTATTCTTCTGGTTTTACAATGGGTAATTTTTCTTTAGGTGCTTCAACAGGCCACCAAGAAGGCTTTACAGGTTCAATTGTACTTTCACCAACTTTCAACACTTTTGCATCCAAAGCTTCTTTGATCCTAACTAAACCTAATGCATAGTCCTTGATAAAACCTTTGACTTTCCCCAAGTTTGACTTTGGTTTGTCACTCTGTGAGATCTGAGCATCCTTTGGTATATCATCCACTAGATTGGTAATTTTTAGGGGCATTATCCGTTTCCGCACCACTCCTGTGTGATGCACCCTGGCAGTCAGTTCTTGTCCTATGTAACAACCTTTGTGGAAACTGACTCCATGAAGGTAGTCACAGTTGGCTTCTAGTGGAAAGCAAGTGCCAGGAGGGAGGTCCTCTGCTCCCTCACTCACACCCAGTCTATACCGTAAGTACTTGTATCCCTCTGATGAGGTCTCTACTTCAACATCATTACTGATGTTTCCTGCCACTTGGTTTCCATCCAAGGAAGTAGGTGATATAACTCTGTAACCTAAATCAGTTAGGCGAGGATCTTTGTAAATGTGAACTTTCCTTTCTGAAGCTAATTTCAAATCTGGATTTAGACCTGGAAGGGGTACTAAGGCCCATACTCTTAGGTCTTTGTTCACATCTTCAATTTGAACTGCACTTCGGAGTTTATAGATTTTCAAGTGTTTAACTAACTGTGCGAGGATACTGTCATCGCATTCAAGCATAAAGGAATGCTCATTTTGCCACTTGTATAGCAATGTGTCAAATAGTACTCTGCCTTTGTTATTCAGAAACATAGCATACATCGACTGGGCTCCTTGCGTAAGGTGCTCCATATCGTTGGTGATAAGGCCGTGCAAAAACCGGCTTGCATCATCGCCTGCTACTTTTAATAATTTTCTATTTTGAAGAGGATACAGCAAGGTCGCAGTTTGGTTTTTGGTATGCGAATACCGAAAGATTTGCTTAAATACATGCGTCTTAGTTAGGAGGCGGTTTACCTGATAATAAATCATTCTTAGTAGATTACAGGTCGATATAAAATTTTGTAACAAACAAAATTCATTGCACAATTTTTAATTTTCACAGCGATATTATTTTAACGATAGTGACATTGACAGTGACAGACAGCTGACGGCAAAAAATTTGTTTGTTCGAAGTGCCGTAAAAACCGTTCTATAAGACAGACGTGATATAAGATTTTTAACCGATTTCAAAAAATTAAAAAGCGTTTTCAGGGTTCCGTACCCGAAGGGTTAAAACGGGACCCTATTACTGAGGCTGTGAGGCTTCGCTGTCTGTCCGTCTGTCTGTCACCAGGCTGTATCTCACGAACCGTGAGAGCTAGAGAGTTGAAATTTTTACAGATGATGTATTTCTGTTGCCGCTATAACAACAAATACTAAAATTAAAATAATTATAATAATTAAGGGGGCTCCCATACAAAAAACGTGTTTTTTTTGCTCTTTTGGATCTATTTAAATAACTGTAACAGGTAAATACTCGAAATGCTCACAGAATATTTAATTAAATATTTACTATAAAAGGAAATAATTAAAATAAAATAAAATTGGTATTTAAGGGGGGCTCCTATACAAAAAACGTGTTTTTTTTTGCTATTTTGGATCTATTTAAATAACTGTAACAGGTAAATACTTGAAATGCTCACAGAATATTTAATTAAATATTTACTTTAAAAGGAAATAATTAAAATAAAATAAAATTAGTATTTAAAGGGGGCTCCCATACATAAATTCTGATTTTTTGCAGTTTTGGTACGGAACCCTTCGTGCGCGAGTCCGACTCGCACTTGGCCGGTTTATTATTCAATGTAAATATTTTTTGTTGATTGAAAACTTACTGTGATTGCAATACGTGTTATAGATTATATTGTAGTCAAATAATTTGAGCCAATTTTAGCTTTGCTGTTGGCCAGGTTTTATTAAAGTTACTGTTCTTCCAATGAACTGATCAACAATAAAATTCACGTCAGGTATTAGGTTACTCGCGTTTGTAAAACTCTAAATAACCATTGATTCCAAAATGATACTTACTAGTTGATGAGCCATATAGCCGTTAGATTAATTATTTAGTCAATCAATGTCGCACCGTTAGCGCCACGCGGAGCCTACTAACCACAACGTTGCTGATATCCGACCAACCAGTAATTAATAATGTGTATTGCGGGTGCAGGGCTAGTAACTACTTTTTGAGTAGGTAGGGTAGGTATAATAAAACCACCAAAACAAGTCGAAGCACTTTATTAATCACGATGTACGGAAAGACATGCTTTGTGTTTTTAGTCAACTTCATCATTAAACTTATAGTAAAAAATCAATCAAAAACTTAACGTTATTTCATTTCCAATCGACGGACTCTCACACCTATCAATTTATTTATTTAACAATAATACGACTTATTTAAATAAGTAAATGTATATAACTTAATTAACAGGTTTTCAGTATACAACGGTTGAACGAGAACAATAATGAGTCGTATTTCAAAGCGCAATTAAATGTCCATACTCTCATACAGCAAATAGCACTTAAACCTTTCGCATCTATACTCTTGAAATACTTTCGTTCTTGGGTTCAGGAGTGACGGTCCGCGAGGAAGGCTCGGACTCGACGGATGCTGTGACCAGTTCCGTGGTGGCCGTGGGCTCGGACCGCACGGACTTGTTCGGGGACGGGGACACTGAGGCCGCTGCCGCCCGGCGGCGACGCGACTTGCGCAGGTAAGGCGTCACTCTCTGTGAACAAAAGTAATAAAGAAGGTAATATTTTAATGCATTTCATTTAAGATACTTGTTACAATTTCAGCAATCGATCTAGTAAGCCATCGACTGTTTTAGGCGTTCTTTGATTGAGGAAGGCATTATATCCAGCAGTAAACGTTGCCATGGTCGATGATGACGAAACAGCCAGCTTAGCTTAGCTAAGAGTCGTGCTCGAGATAAACTAGCTATCATTTCCTAACACTTCCAGTTAAACAGTGACAGGTATGTACCTACCTACACATTGAACATTAAACTACCGTGAAACTCACTCATCTTGGAAAATACGAATATTTAACTAACGATTCATAGAGTTTATCTCGACATGTTTCAGGCTAATCCGTAGCCCTTCATCTACGAGCCGCGGCGGCTGCTGGCAACATGCACTGCGCACCACCGCTATGTTCACGCGACAGCTCGTGCTCGACGAAACTGATACCAGCGCACTACTACCTTCGTTACTGTCGTCATTTAAATGTAGGATAGCAAACAACACTAACTACGTCACAGGGCTACGGCTTAGCCTGAAACGTGTCGAGCTAAACTCGATTTAAAACATGAGCTATCTGTTGCAAGATGAGTGAGAGGTATAGTTTATTTTGCGCGTGACGCGACTCGCTCCTTGGTGAACTACACGTTCTGGTGTGAAGCTAACCTGCTCAGGATCCTTGGTAAGGTACACCCCCGTCCTCATGAGCTGGAAGTCAGGTGCAGCCAGGCAGCGGACGATCATGAGCGTGGCGGCGCCCGCCCAGCAGACCCATAGGCCTGCGCTGGCGGCCCGCGTGGCCTCGGCGCGGGACCCGAACTTCCACGTCGCGTTCCATGACCGCTCTAGGTAGACGTTTACTGATGAGCAACTGTAAGACGTGCACGTAAACATTAGGACTGTTTTCTATACATATAGGGTAGGCAGAGATGATCATGTTACTCTGTCAAAAGCATGATCTCACGTTTATAGTAATTTTTATATATTTTTTATACCTAGTATAATTTCAGGTTTAAATATGGCTAAATAAGGTGTGCATAATAGTGACAGGTTGCGAGGCGTTATAAAATAGAACATGAGCTCGTTCCTCGAATTATCTGATCAAAATGAACATAGCAAGTGCTTAAAACAGCATTAACATACGTAGTGGCGTTAGTGTAGTTGTAGAAGGCGGCGCAGAAGTCGCGCAGGCCGCGGTTGGTGCTCGTGAAGCTGTGCCCCGTGAGCCCCACCAGCACCAGCGCGAACAGCAGCGCCGGCGCCAGCACCCGCCACGGCTGCGTCAGCCTGGATACGGGACGATTTCGTATTAAAGATTTAGCAAGGTTTATGCAGAGCTAATTTAGGAACAGTATGAGGATGCACACCAATTGATAGATCGTATATCGACGATATCGATGGATGGTAGAATGGAATACTTAGTCGACGTCCATCGATAGTGTCTACCAGATCAATCGATCGATCGTCGATCGACCGCATATATCGATGGTAGAATGATATTTAATTTCTGCTATTGTAGAATGAAATATGGCAATCGATCAGCATCGACGGTGCCATCGACCGGCAATCGATTGATTGGTCATTCGACCGGTATCTGTTGATCCATTAAAGCTATCAGAACAGTCGTTTCATTTCGATCGATTGGTCTAGTAACACCCTTAATTAATGAAAAGCCAGCAAAGTGTTTACCCAGATCTGGAGCGTCCTCCGCCAGGGCACATGACGAACAGCGTGGTCCACACCAGCGCGAACACCGTGGCCAGGATCGGCATGTACTCCGCGAACTCGCAGTCCTGGCTGGAGCCGAAGAACGTCCGCATCAGGTCCAGAACCTCGCGGTCCTCCAGATGGCCTGTTAACAAACGTGATATCCGTGAAGATCTATTGACTCATTTGCAGGATCCACTTGATAAAAAAAACAACCCCTAGCGCCACCTATCATCGAGTAGTAGAACTTCTACAAATGTCGACTGCATCAACTGTCAAAGTGTTCCACATTACAACGAAGTTTCGATGTTTACTTACATAAATAACAACTCCATAAACAACAACAATCGTATTTAGTTAGCACGATATAGAAACTTAGACAGTTGGAAACGTAGATGATCTTGATAAACAGAAGTTCTACTACTCGACGATAGGTGGCGCTAGGGGTAAGCTACACTTTGAATTGACTTACGATCAGTATCTACTCAAAGACGAAATCTATACTGAAATACCTTACATTATAGGTTCTATGCGTCTCATACTTTTGGAACAAACCTAATTATTATTATTTTTAAAGTAAGTCGATTGGTGCTGGACCTGGAGCATGGAAGATGTTTGCCAGTTTACCAATGAAATTACCTACGATAACGCTGAAAACCGTTTCTGTGTATTTTTCATAGGTAGTTCTGTGATAAGTAATATTTAGCTGAAGTGACGTTTATATTTTACTTACCATTTCCATCTTTCATTTTCACGGTCTCATTTCTATATTTAGGGGCATAACCGCCGCCAGTTTTGACTTCTCTTTTCGTTTTCCCAGGCGCTGTGCTGGTATCACTAGGGACGGCGACAGTCGTTGTTTGAGCTTCACTTGATTCGATTTCTTCAGTCTCATTATTTACTACATTAATTACAGCTTCATTGACTTCACCCCCTTCTCCGTTGGGGACGAAAATGGTTATGTTTTCGAATACAATCGTAGGCGCGACCAGCACACATCGGTCGCCCACCATGTACATAGTGTTTTGTAGAAATATGTAGTTCAGCATTCCGAATATCGCAGCACACGCGAATATTACTATGTGCCATGCTGGAACAAGGAAATGTATGCGTTAACTTATGTTAAGTTAATTCAAAGTTACATTAAATTTAGGTTACCTTGTTAGAATATATAAAATGGAACTAATTAAAGTTAGTTCTTGACTTTTCCGTATTAAAAAAATCCGAAATTATACAGGGTGCAATCAAATTGGTGATACATAATTAGTGGTTTTTACTCAGTTAAAGCTACGCTATTGTTCAATTATTAAAATTAACCAGATACAAATCAGGATGTTCATAGGTATACTAAGGTAGACAATGCATGATCGCCTCAAACTTCATAATACTAATTAACACGAGTGAGTTAAGTACTGCATATTCCATTGTCCAGCTTTATCTGAGTAGCTAAGTAGGTACCTACTCGTCACACTTATTTCGCATCACCAATTTGATTTCACCATAGGTATACCTTCTTAACCAAATGGAATATACCTTAGCCTATTTCCTTAGTCGCTTAGTCGCCTTTTACAACATCAACGCACGAAACGGAGAGGTGTTGTTCTAAACGCGACACCATACGGAAATAATGATCGACACCAAACAAAACAACTATGTGTAAACAACATTATTTTAGCAAGTCAATATTGACTTATTATAGTATCGTATACCAAGTATCAATATGAGACCGAATGCCTTAGATAGTAACAAGCCTAATCTAAGTGGGCTCTCTTATCCTTATCAGTAGGTACATGCATCATGCTGACTGTAAGTGATCACCCCCATCCATTAAGGAACACCTATAGAGTATTATTAGGACTGCGGGTGCGTTGCCGGTCTTGCAATAGGCGGTACACTCGTCTTTTGAAGGTAGGTAACCAGGTCATAGCTATATGTATATGGAAAACCCTTGAAGCGAGTCCATTCGGGCTAATTCGTGACCCATCATCAGGAGCAACGAGCCACGCGACTGCAGTTAGACGCGCACACGCGGTGTGCATGTCGAGCTAATCTCGATATAATAATGTTTTATGGCGTCAATTAATTTATTTCTAATTAATACATATGTACATAATTATAATATTCTTGTCAGTTTGGCTAGAGATTATACTTGTAAATTAATGCATATAAAACTAAGTTTTATTTAACGTCATGTCACAATGGATCTCATATTTTAGTTTGTGTTTTTTTGTCTGTCTTGTTTTCTCTTTAATTTTTTAAGACATATTTTAATGGCAATTAACTTTTTAGTCAAGGTAATTCAATAAAGATTAATTTTAATTTTAGTTGAGACAATAGCTAAGTAACATTGTATTATTTATAATTGTTACACAATGTATTGTTTTACGGAATTAACGAACTTAAACTATAAGATCAAATACCTATCTACTCTTTTTTGCGGGTGCTAAGAGCCACCGCAAACTATTAAATTAGTTTGTTTAGCGGTGTCTACGCCATGACGCTGGTCCGTGGGGCCACTGGAGGCGCGGCTGGTGAGGTCATTTATATAAAGCTCGGTCGTGCTATAGGTACTATAGTGCTCTTTGTTGGCCTGCGCGTGCGACGCGACTGTGTTACTAGATGCAAAAATTTGAAATCCCGGAAAAATGCCTATGATTTGCGCAAGCAGCAAATTTTCTCGAAAATTTAAGTATTGATGCCTGTTTTTGATATCGATTTAAAAAGTTTGTTAAAATGTTGTTTTTTGGTGTAGGCGACAGGCTAACAGCCTAGCTTTCACTATAACAGCCTAGCTAGCACGTCCGCAAGGCGGCACAGGGTCGGTTGAAGGGCTTCGAGGTGTCCATCTGTCAGCTGGAGTCTCAGAGGACTAACAACTTTAGTTCGTTTAGACTCCAGGTGCCTGCTAAGCACCATCTGATGTTCCTGCGCCCCGACTTCTGGCCAGAGGGTGTGGTCTTCCGTCGTTTTAGGGTAGCGACGAAAACGATTAAGAAAAATCCCTGAATATTTTTATATTTTTATTATGTTTTTTATTGTTTTCATTATTATTGTTTGAAATTGTAATAATTTATCTAAGTTTCGTGACGCCTTGGTGAAAACTGTTATGTCATGTAAACATTTTTTGATAATAAATAAATAGTAAATAATAATATGTATTTATGACACTTCTTTCATCTGTTTCAGAACCAGCAATTATACTAAAATTGGCTGCGTAACGTGGAATTATTATAGTTTCGTCTATAGACGTCACATTTCGTGTGCTCGTGACAACGTCTTATAATTCAATGGAGCCGGGTGCACGCACAAAAAACATGACGTATACGGCGTTACCTCGATGACGTCGGTTTGAGGCGTCTCATTAAACCAATTACGTTGCAGAAAGTTTATCAGAATTTCAACTCCAACTCTCAGCCTTCGATAGCTCAGTTGGTATAGCGGTGGACTGTAAAGTCATAGGTCACTGGTTCAAATCCGGTTCGAAAGAGATCGTTTTGTATTTTATTTTTTAATGCATGCTATAAAATATGTTAATTATATTATAATATTGAATGAATATACTGTAGTAATTCATTCAAAATAAAATAAAATACAATTAAATAAAAAAAATCTTTTGGAAAATGGAACCATTCCATCAGTATTTTCTTATGACGTACGGTAAGTCTTTAAGGTGTCGAATTGTACACGGCATAAGGTAGGTAGGTAGGCTAGGCCTGGGTTGTGTGGGTTCACGGGTTTGCCGCTAGATAGTGTTGAAATTAATTTAAAATAATTGGTATGCGAGCTAAAATTATTTTTTTAAAAGAAAAAGTATAAAAAGCTACCTCTAAATTGCGACGACACGTTTGAATATACTGATTAATTTTAATTAAGACGTTGTCACGTTCAACTATCGTCAGTAAACCGACTTTACAGACCCGTCCCGTTTTTTTAGTAACGTTAAAAAAATATGTAACTCGTTCTTTACTTTATACTTTCTTTGTACAGGTGTGGTCTCTAGTAGAGGTCACTCTGTGGCGACAAAGCTACCTGTTACCTGTTGTCATTTTCATTTCTATCCAAATTCTACTGTTTGGTAGTGTTCAATAAAGCATATTTTTATTTGAAAGTTCTTATACTTTCTTTGATTACGAAATTCAATGGAATCCTGAAAAGGGCCAAAAATTAGGAAATCTCTGAAGAAATCCTGACACTGTGGCAACCCTGGGCACAACGCTCGCTATAATTGTACGCGCCCACGCCGGCGCAAAAAACTGATTAGATCATTAAATAGAATACATATAAAGGCTAACTATAACTATGCGCATAAATAAACTGCTAAATGCGGGTAAATAAATGCGATCAAAATTTATATAATTTACTTAAGTATTTATGCGATATTCAGGTAAGGTATTATGTACCAGTATTAGGTACCTGATAACTAAATTCATGAATGGTACGTTGATTAATCCTATTGTAAGTTGATTAATTGCAATAAATCACTTCGCTTCAAAACATAGTATAATTATGTGACAAATAAAAACATACTTAACGGTGTTTGTTACAAAATATTGATTTTGCTTAGGTATAATATAACACAAATTTATCTCCTTTAATCCCATCTCGTAGCCAAATTTCGTAGCTGGCTTCCAAATGGGAAATAAAATCCTGATTCGAAGCTAGCTATATAATG
>BHDV01000200.1:28491-44341 GCA_005406045.1 Adoxophyes honmai
CGCACTTGGCCGTTTTTTGTAGAGATCCGCATGCGCATCCGCATCCGCGGATGTGGGCCTCTAAACATCCGCATCCGCATCCGCTTCCGCGGATGTGAAAAAAATGGCATCCGCAACATCCCTGGTTATGACAATGACCCGTTTATGTCCTTGGACTAACAATGAACGGGAAGTACTGAACGAGGAAATAATAGTTCCCTGCGGTACATATCAAAATGCCATAAAAGTGAGTGAATCAAAATCCCCCTAAAGATTTTAACCGTCCTCAATGGAGCTAAGATCGCTATTTATTTGAAAATTACACCAATATCTAAGTATGCATTTCGCGAAATCTCATTTATTTACATACACATAATATACATACATACATATATCCCAAATGGGGTAGTTAGACGGTGACAGGTATAGACTACCCACCACGCACATTACATTACTGATCTGGACAATTTGCAGAGAGAAAGGTGTAAGTTGTATTTATGGAACCGATCTTCGAAACCTCTTTAGCACGATGTAGAACACTTTGACAGTTGATGACGTTTGGGGCAGAAGTTCTACTACTGGACAATCGGTGGCGCTAGGGTCGTTACATGATTATCCGCCTGTCCTGGCCTGTCCCAAAATTTTACGCAGACGAAGTTGCATGAAACAGCTAGTTGATAATAAATCTCAGTTTAGTGGGTTTCGGTCGGATCAATATTATTCTTAAGTTGAGTAATGGGCAGCCAAATATAGCTTTAATCAATTTAAGTGCTTTTGTATAGGATTCAGGAATTTTGTTTAGCCTCGGCGAGGCGGTCTGGCGGCGCGCCAGGCACGGCAGCGTGTCCTAATTCCCCACAACGGGCATGGGCACGTACAACACACCATGCGCGTGCGATTCATTTGATATACCTATGACAAAAGTAGCATTGCGAATAGTGTTGTCTTGTCGCATGTGATGTCTCGGGATTCGGAATCGGAACTTTAAGTTAACTTTGGATTGCGGCCAGATTTCCGAAATTGGAAGAAATTTTAACATTTTAGTTTGCTCGTCTAAAAATGTTTCTTCCTATCACGATTCTGAACAATCACCGAGCTACTGATCACTAAGCAACCAATCATCAATCACCACATTCACCACTCGTGCACGCGATTGGTCGCCGACGACGTCAGTGTGGTAAGGGCAAGGGAGGTCCACTCCGCAGTATAGGTAGGTACTCGTGAAAGGTCTTCGGCAAGCAGGTATTGGTAGAAAGCGACAGCAATATTTTTACGCCTAAATAAGGTCAGGAGTGGACGTAGTGCCTACTGTTACCTAACTTTCCTGTGCCATGGGCCTAATTCAACCCAAATGCATTCGACCACATTCTATACAATAATTCCTGTCCTACTTAAACGAGATGACTTCATAATTATGCATCCACATCCATATGTACCACGTACCACCTATTACTAGAAAGTAGAAACAAAATTTTACATGACAAACAAAAATGTGTTCTGCGGGTTACATACAATAATATTTCTCAATTTTTTCCGTGGATGTCGTAAGAAGCGACTAAGGTCTAGGTGACAAGCAAAATAACTTATTCTAGAAGTGGCTTATAAAACAATATCCGTGGTTTTGTATTTGTCACGTTTCGTGTACTCTGCCTACACAGTAGTTGAGTCAAAAATCCAGTTTGATGGCAAATAATTTTATAATTAGGAAAAAGTAACACGTGTTTTCAAAATTTTTTTGCTTGCGAGGTATTCACGTGGCATTGACGAATTGCGTGTTTTGACACCTTTTAAGCCGAGGCAGATACCTAACATATTGCAGATATTTAACGCGTTTGATTAATTCCTCCCGCCAGTCCAATTCGGAGGAGAATTAGGTCATTGTGTCAAGATTATAGCGCTTATTATTAGCATATTAATCATGGCTAAGTCTTAAAAACTGGTGTAACGGGTTTTGATGTGTTTATTCATAAACTTTTTTTTTAGTTATTAAGCTGTGTTTTGGAATTACCATAAGGTTCCAGTGTTTGATTCTATACTATTAGTAATGGCATAGCTTAATTTTGAATGAAGAAAAATCGTTTCAGTTCGAATTTGACCCATATAACTATTGCTTCACCTTTCCATTTCAAATGTGGATATCATAAGAGGCGACTAAGGAAATAGGATAAGGTATATTTTGGGCGACAGACCAGCACACTGTCATTGTTATACCTGCCAACTTAAACCTGAAAAAAATGCTAGGAGTGGCCATGAACCGTAAAATAGTCGTGGTTTTGGCTATGAAGCGTTTCGTGTGCTCATCCTACCCCATTTGGGAATGCAGGCGTGATAAAATACGGGTCAAACACACCATGGTCCTGCTTCACGGTTGGTTAAAAATCACATGATACCCCAGCGCGACTCAGACTCGATCTTGACCAATTTCTAACCTGTGTTCCATCAATTACGGATTTGGATAACCACTTTAATTTTTTTTTTAATTTTACTAAGTATGCAAAACTTCACAAATAGTAACAAGCAGTAGATCGTTAATTCTGGCTGATCTACGTCTCATAATCTCGTTAACGGCATGACGTAATTTTCTCATTCGATATTCGGTTTTTTAGCGTCGGTTCGCTTCGCACGGCGCGACGACACGCATTGTTCTGCTCCAATACAATGTTACAACGTTTTCTTACAATCTATTACTCCATTACGAATCAATTGTTATGTCCTTTACGCTAATTTATAGATTGGCATACTGGAGACAATATGTAACTAATAAAAATGCATTCTTGTAGTTATTAGTGGGTATCGATCTCACTCAGCACAAGTTAAGATCCCTTATACATCTAGCGGGCACTGATTTTGGTGACTTAACTCGATAGATGGCGCTGCACCTTAAGGCAATAAGGTAACGTGAAAGTGCCAACGAAAGGATTGCGAGAGAAAAAAATGTTTTATTGATAGGTCCTATAATCATAATACCGTGT
The DNA here is from genome assembly GCA_005406045.1 of Adoxophyes honmai. Classification (NCBI taxonomy): domain Eukaryota; kingdom Metazoa; phylum Arthropoda; class Insecta; order Lepidoptera; family Tortricidae; genus Adoxophyes; species Adoxophyes honmai. Next base: position 31,443 of record BHDV01000200.1, read on the forward strand.
GGTTCATGAGTCTTTGTGGCTCTCTAAAACATCAATGAATAAAAAAGCTTTTAAATACCAAAATAACTACATTTATTTATCTGACTTTTCAGGCCATGCCACGTTTTGTGTAAGAAGTGACATAACTTCATTACTCCTTTTTTAAGTTAATCTAAATACATAGTGTTATATTATTTTAAATATGGCGAATATTGGTATCGAATATTGAGTACGCATGTACGTTCACCTTTTTATGTTCTCTAAATTAGCATATTGAAAAAAGTTGAAATTATTAATTTGCTTATTAGATCTCAAAAATCATACAGGATAGATATTTAGCAAGCGTTTTTGTTTCTGTAAGGTTTGATTTACTGGTACTTATATTAATTGTTAATGGTAATTTTCGATACTTTTCTAACTAGTATCTCCGCATTTCAATATACATGCTGTATTCGAGATTCAAATAATTATATTAATCCTACACATTTTCATATACACTACATCTCATAAAAGTATGAGATGAGCAGCTATACAATCAATATATGTGTAATAACCCTATAACCTAATAACCCTATAGGGTTAAATCTAAATCCCCCGTGTGGTGCCGGGTTAGAATAGCACCTCCCCCTTTCTTCCCGTAGGTGTCGTAAGAGTCATCTGGGAAAGGGTTAGAGTATTGTGGGCGATGGGCTAGCAACCTGTCAGTGCAATATCACGTTTAACCGTCTGGTTACCCTGAAATTGCTAATCGTGGCATTGGATTTTTGAATTCTTGTGTTCTGCCTACCCCTCTTGGGAATACAGGCGTGAGAATGTGTATGTAATTATGTTTAATCTAAATGGTGTTATAGAGTAAGTCTTTTTATTCAGCTAATGCTGCACAATGGAATGCACTAACTCATTTGTTTTAATTAGTATTCTTTAATTTAAGGTGTTCATACATCGAGGACGTGATTTCGTATGACTATCCTAAATTTTATCGGACAAATTTTAACAATTAAACTGAGTTAGAAGCACTCATTTTGTATCACCATTGTTATTTCACCCTATACAATATTTTTACAAGTAATACGGAATATGGAAAGAATACAGTTGATACTGAGGTACCGAATTTAATGTGCGCAGTGATTAAAGAAAATGTTAAGTGACTTCTTTCCTCCTCTTAATAAGATGTTCTACTCCGCTTAACTGTGATGGTAAATTCGGCTCTCTGAACCACATCAGATTAAAAAGCATGACGGCATCGTGTCGAAACGGAAGGTCAAGGATAAGCCAAGGATAGCTCGAGCTTCACGATCCATGTCTTACCATGGTTAACTGTATATGTAAATACATATTTACTTAGGCTAGTAAGCACCTAGGTACCATCGGCCAAACAAGAAGAGGTTCATCAATTTTTAACCGAGCTCCTATAATAAGGATATGACGCTAAAATCGAACTTTCAAGTTGACAGATACGTCTATTAGCATTATTATTTTATAACATAAAAACATATTTGGCTGACTGTACTACATGTTTACAGTTAGGAAGGTGAGTAATGTACCATTAGTTCAAAACTTTACAGAGTCATAGAAGACAGTTTATGAATATACCATCTTCGTTAAAATACATTTTATAAGGTAGTCTTATCATGAAGCTCGAATTGAGTTCTCCAAGTGTATACAAGATTATTTGGCAATTTAGTAGCTCAATGTGTTTATAAATGCACGCGTTATTGATACCAACCTCAAAGTCCTTCAAACCGCATACTATAGATAACGCCGATAGCAATCCATTTCACATTTTAATTTATAATTCCACACTCGAAATGCCGCGGTTGTGATAGCAGTGAACACAGGCTGCCGTAGCACACATGCCGCGTAGACTGAATAGAATAGAATAAAATTCTGCGATACTACATTTCGGCCGACTGCGGTATGAGAGACAGGGACACCACGAAAACATATCCTGCCGAAGACTGCGGGCGACAAGGACAGCTGTATGGATAAGCTCTGGCCAGCTTTTGTTTACGTGAATCAGCCACATGATGTCATGGTAACATCGCCACATGATTTTTATTTCGGTTTTTGCTCCGTTTGATGAGTTTAGTATGCCGTTCGAGGTTTGCGGATTGGCTATTAATCTGTAATATTATTTGAATTGATCTCCCATCCCTCTTCCTCGCATCCCTATTGATCGCTTGTTTCTGGGATCTAGGATAACGGAAACAGTAGGTAACTTAGTTTTTCCTGTAGCGATTGTTATATTAATTCAAACGTACATTACATACATATAAAATAAAATATTAGTTGTAATACTGGCTCTTAAGCAGGAATAAACCTAAAAAAATATGATGTAATGGCCTTGTCTAGTCAATGGCTTGGAAACCACTTGACATTGAATTGTGTCGTCTTTGACTTCGCTAAGCAATTTGGTGACCCCTTAATAAGTGACGCAAAACTTTTCCCCGAAAATAATTATCCGACGACGACCAGGAAAAGCAAATTTACATTGTGAAAATTATTTTTCTTCAATAGATTATAAATTGAAGCGAGTCCTTCCGCGGAACTTTTTCACTATGGTCATCGATTTAGCTAACGTCTTGTTGAAATTGTCGGTGTTGAAAAGAAAATTTCTCCAGCAGGGTCGGATTTCGTAAAATAATTATAGCATTTATTTCTACTTTACCTACTTCTAACTTAGTTGAAGGGTGTCCAAAACTTCAAAAAAATTACTAAGCGCTAATTTATATCAAAGCGCGAAAAAAACAGCCTTGATTGATGCGTAATATTTTTTTGTCAAGTTATTAGGTATAATTTTTAATTCCGTAAGTAGACTTAATTTTCTAAGGGCCTCAATCCAACCTTGATCTCGAGAAGATAATTTTAATATGGAGTTTTTTGAGATCATCTTCACGCACCTGAGCGAGGACCAAAATGTTACACTACGTTGTGGTGCGTTAAGTCGTCCCTAGTAAATATTTCTGGTAACTTTTCCGTTGTCACGAAAAAGTACCTACTTATTTATTTTAACTACGACCTAACTTATACTCTATCGAAGGATCGCCAGTGCAACACTATTAGTCCTCATCTCACCCATGTATAAAAGGTACCTAGGTAAGTAAGTAAGTAAGTAAACACTTTATTGTACAAAAGGAAAGAACATGAAATACAAAACTCATATACAAATAAAAGGCGAGGTACAACGGCATGTATTTGATTTGATTAGGTACTTTGGGTCACGCCGGGTTGGATTGAGGGTAGATCGGTGCAAGTTGAACTAAAAATAAGAATAACATAACATAACATAGGTAATATTGTATAAGGATTAAGATGCGACCAACAATAATAAAACCCAACCGTTACCAATAAACTAATTGGTAAAGTAACAACTAGGAAAATTTTATCCCAGTGCTTATCAATGGTAATAGGCGGGGAAAAAACCACAAGATTGCTGGTAACAGTGTAGGAATAACCTACTTATGTCACTCTTACATTATAAATTCATGGATTAATTAAATATACATACAAATACTAAGAAGCATTTTAGATAAATGGGCATATCCCCAAGTAAGTGGGTACATTTTGTAAATATGTAAAAGGTTTTATGACTACTCATGCACGTCACAAGAATAACCCATAAAATTTACAATTAAAAAATGTGAATCTACACTAATAATATAATAATAATATTATAAAGAGGAAAACTTTGTTTGTTTGTTTGGTTGTAATGAATAGGCTCAGAAACTACTGGACCGTTTTTAAAAATTCTTGCACCATTCGAAAGCCACATTATCCACGAGTAACATAGGCTAAATTTTATTAAAAAAAAGGGTTCTGTTAAATATTTGGGTTTAAATATCTACATCTACACTAACAATAATTTACGAAAAGGAAAACTTTGTTTGTTTGTAATGAATACGCTCAGAAACCCTACGACCCCAAAATCCGAAATTTACGCGAACGAAGTCGCGGGCGGAAAGCTAGTTTAAAATAAAACTGATTTCGGTTTAAATACGTGAGCTTATACTCACGTATTTAAACCGAAATCAGCTAGACATCATCAGGAGGAACGCGCCACAACTCTTTTCGCGCAGCATGTCGATTTAATCTCGATATAAGGACGTGAGTGTATCCGTTTTATTTCACTATGATAGTTATTATATGTATTATTTTTATTGTTCCAGATTCCTAAATTATTTATGAGATAAACGTTTTGTATAGGAACCATCGGTTATGATTATAATGGACCATGGGCCACAGATTTGGTTCTCGCGCGGCTCACATTGCCTCCCCCTTGGAAGACGGAAGATAGTCGTAGTTTGTGAATTCTGCTAGAACGGGAAATTGAAAAGAAGAAAGAAAACCACCTGCTCTCGAACACCTCTCCATTGCTTCCATGGATGTCGTAAGAGGCGATTAAGGACATAGGTTAAGGTATACTGTAGGCGACAGGCTAGCAACCTGTCACTATTGTACCTGCCACCTCAAAACCTATAGAAATAAATCACCTAAAGAAAGAATATTATGCTAGAAGTGGCCATTAAACGTGAAATAGTCATTGTTGTGTCTATGTAGCGTTTTGTGTGCTCTGCCTACCCCGTTTGGGAATATAGGCGTGATTGTATGTATGTAACAAAAACAGTGTGGCATACGTAGTACCATATTCTAGACCAGAGGTAGCAAAGAAATGCCTACTACTTTGGGAGCTGCAACTACGTAAAAACGTATAATCTAGGTACATGACTAATTTTCCATATTCATAAAAGCTCGAAATCGATTAGAAATTGAAATTATTACAAAAAATCATTGAATACCGCATGATAAGTAGTAAGGATAAAAACTATACTTACTTAATTTTCTGTTTAAAACATCGATCGTTAACTATGTTGTAAGTGAAGCCTAGCGCCATCTATCTGCTGTTATCGGCCATCATCGAAATTACAACACTTAGTTTATATTATTGTTATAAATAAATGTATCTTTGTAATAAACGTATTTCATAATGTCGAATTTACTATTTAAACTTATAAATAGGTATGTAATAATTTCTGCGATTCTAGTAATATTGATGAACTTAGGTACCTGATTTAAAAATTCTGACGCTTGTCGAAGATTACCGAGGGGCATTAAAAAATAGATTCACTGTAGTTCCTACTTACCGTTTGCTGAGAGTTAATAAATTCAGGATTATTAAATTATTTTAAAATCAAGGTCGGTACTTTTTACTCGACTGCCAAGGAAGAACTGTTTCTCGGGCATGCCTGACTTTATTTCTTATAAGGAGCTTTTTGCTAACATCATTAGGTAGGAAGGTGTCTAATAATTAAACTCACTTTAACTTTGTTTTATTTTTATTACAAAAGATTAGTATACAAAGCTCTTTTTACACTTTCGATTGGACCCAAAAAATGTGGGTATTGTTACAATTGTAACTTACAGCTACATAATTTATACATACATATATATTTAACCGCCGTACGCAGAAACGATCACTTATCTACATAGTAAAAGTCAATTAAATAACGATATACTTAACTGCTCAGAGGTTCTAACCACTGTTTGAGTTCGGATGACCTTTACCCCATTGCTGGCGGTAAAAAACGTCTACTCGACCTCGAAATGTTTGCTGGGAACCTGCTAGATAGTGGATGAATTATTTGTAAGTATCGTATTGGTGACCAATACCTTACTTTTCTACTTCGCCATCTAAATCTTGCATTAGAATTGAGGTAATGATCGGCCCCATGAAATAAATAAAAAAAACTTGTAAACTGCTACAAGCACTCAAATGTGCTGTTCTGAATTTGAAAATTTTACAGATTTTTTATGTAGGTAGGTTCCTACTGTCACTATAGTTAACACTTAGGTACACTTGCATTTTTTTTTAATCCTACCTATATCATATCGCCACGCCTTGAATACGGGGTTAGGTAGAAATAATCTGCGACGAGTATTAAACACGCGTAATTTTGATACTTAATACCTTAAAATACATTTTCTGCTTATGGAAACAAACTTCTAAGTATGTATTCGTCTGTCAGCTTTGGACATCATTTTATTTGTGCCACTAATTAACCGATCAACGTCGATATATTGCTTCTTTCCTGTTTCCATATGATTTAATTGAAACACATTACAAAAGTTACATTTTCAGAATAATACCTAACATGCAAGACATAGTACGATGCGCATGAACACAAATCATGCGTTAATAAAGTCTATGCGAATATAATAGAATATCCACATCACCTCATACGAAATGATTACTAAAAGTAATCCCTAACATCTGAATCACATCTCGTAGATATTTAACTAGACATCCAAGTCTGGGCCTCCGATTCTCTTTTCAACAAACAGTCTTGTCCAGCGAATGTAGCGCGGGGTACGCATCAGCAGAATATGTAGGGTCTGACGCAAATAGGGCATCTGTCGGAAGCGGCAAGACACCTTCGAAGGCAGTCGGCGTGGAAGAAATGCGCACAGGGCGTGACGCGGGCCGACTTCATAACGCCCAGGCACACGGCACACACGTCTTCGAGTGTGGAGAGCTCGGCTGCCGTCGCCCGCCGGAACCGGGCCAGCGACCCGCATGCCTCGTTTAGCTTCACCAGCGCCTCGCCCAGCCGATGGCGCCCGTGCACGAACACGTTGATATAAAGCAACAACAGAGCTAGCCTCCAGCGTTCGCTCCACATTAGCGCTGGCACCAGAGGCAGCGCCAACGCTGTAGTTACGCCGCGCGCCCAAACTCCAAAGTACAGAGACTCCATGCTCTCCAGCCGTTCAAATTTCATAGCAGTCAGGGCGATAGGCCAAATTTCTAGGAAAGTCCTTTCGGTCAGCAAGTAATAAGTGCCGCTTATGAGCGTGTAGAGAGCTGTCGGTTTGTAATGCTCCAACCCTTGCTCGAGTCCGAAGGCGAGGAGGACGAAGGTGACAGTGACTATGAAGGTCACCGCCTTGGTCCACTCGAGGACGATCTTGGTCGCAGACATGGCGAGGTGTTTGACGCGAGAGTGGCGCGTGACGTTGACGTATGGAGACCAGTCCTCCTTGGTGCACAGCTCGCGCACGTAGCTCACGGAGTAGGTCACCACGTTGTAGAACATGAGGGAGTAGAGGCAGGTCAGCCGGCCCTGCGACACCAGCAGGCGGTCGCACGCCGTGAACATCAGCAGCTGAGGGGAAATGCAAATGGTACATAAGTAAGCCCGCAAGCATTTTAATCGTTGCTATGCTTTACGCAAAAGGCGTTTTAGAAGTCTCTTCGAAGCTCTTTGCTTAAGTATTTAATAAAATTATGTGGGTTTCTAGTCCCAACTGCCAGCATATTACATCAATTTAAAACCAACGATCATTTAACATAATTTACAAATGAAGCTTACCTGTCCGATCATCGTGGACAGATTGCTCATCTGCAAGAATATCTTCTCCGCCCGCTCGATCGGCGCGTACGCAGCGCGCACGACGCCCAGAACGCAGGCGCCTGGCGCCCGCAGCCTTTGTGCGAATTCTGGAATTACAAATAGATACCCGCATTATACAAAACAAATAATCAAATTTAGACGATTTTAAGATTTTTCTGCCGACAAATGCGCAAACCGACATCATTAGCATCTATAAGAGAGATACATATGTAAGTACATATATACAATCACGCCTGTGTTCCCAAATGGGGTAGGCAGAGTAAACGAAACGTGACATAGACATAAGAGAGATATTTCTGATATACCCAAGGGTCTTTTAAGAGTACCTAACCTATGTACCTAAGCAAGTTTGGACTTTTAAAATTAAGTAATTGTTAACATTATTTATCTACATTAGTAGTCGGCAAAAATCTTGGCCAGGTTTAAAGTGGCCGGCAGAATTCGTGCATCGTGACTGGTGTCTACGTTTCAGATACACATCGCAGTTTTTTCTACTTTTGAGATCTATCTTCAGGGGTGTGAAAAAAAAAATGTGCATATTTTTGGATACACGAGCAAATATTATGTCGGATGGACATTTGTTTGTGGCCTACATAGCTTCGGTTTAATGTGTCAAGACAACGACAGTAAAACTGTTTACGAGATTTAGTATCAAGGCTGCGAAATGATATCCCAATGTTCTCTTTTGAAAGACGACTTTGTTCTTTTCATATTTGAGGTATACATGATAGTTTTCAAGTTTTCTTTTTTTTGATCTTTCCCGATAAGGAAGGGAGATTAATTTCTATTGTGCGCGAGTGCAGGTAATTGTTGGGAGATCCTCAGTAATTACTTTTTCCAAGTTCATTGCCGACAACCAAACTATACAACCGCTCCAAAGCTCCAAATGCACTGGTGCGGGGCGGTGCAGCGTTGCAGCATGATGGAATGAACGGAATGCCTTTCCCGGTCCGTACTTTGTGCGCTCTTTCGTTTAAATTCGAATATTACAACCGATACCGGTACGCCACCGCTCCGCTTCCGCTGTCAGTGCGCTTGGAGCCTAAACCCCAACGACAGCCCGGTAGCAACAGTGCGAGTTGGCAGAGCTGGCCGAACCCGTCGCTCTGCATCGCCCGCCCAGCGTTACGGCTGTCCGCCTTTGCTTTTATTTGCATATTTTTTCCTACATTTTATAAGAAAATTTAGACGCTATTCAGTAAGGAACCATCAGAAGTATGAAATTCATATTTTTAAGTATTGTTGAAGGTATTCTTTTAAAAATTTGACAGCTTTTTTTACACCTTCGACAGGTTGCTGAAGATTTAACATTAAACGTTCGCGCGAAGAGAGCCGAGGCGCGCAGTTCGCGTTTAGTAGCAGCAGCTGCCGCGGCTCCTAGATGAAGGACTACGGATTAGTCCGAAACATGTCTAGCTAAACTCGATTTATAACGTGAGTTATCCGTATTTTATAAGATGAGGTTGCTGAAGGTTTTAATTTTGAATAAATAGTTTTCGTAAGTATCTTTGCTGCTTAAACATTTCTCGTGAAAATCTAGCTACACAAGGAATAGAAGACATGTCATATTTACGAGTACCTACTTATTACCACATGCTCCATTACTATTAGAGTAGTTTCTACTAAATAATTAGGTACATTGTGTAAAGTTGGTTGGAATTTAAGATTAATATGTAGATGAAACGAGGTCCAGATAATCGTAAGTGGAGATGGTGGGATGATTTGGAGCGTTTCATGTGTAGCCGAGTGGATAGAAAATGGGGATGCTTTTGCTCAGCAGCAGGATACTTACTTTATAATTTATAAGTTATTAAAAAAAATGGTTGCCTGTAAAGTCGGGTTTACGGGCGAAGATTTTACGTGACAACGTCTTTTTCTCGGTAGAATATTTATTGATTTAAGACGTTGTCACGTCAACTCCCAATCGTGACAGCTGTCCATGTCTGCGTTTGACGTCTCACATGATACCATAGAGGCTTCGCACTATCGAAGCGCCACCTCCTTAACACTGCGGGCCTCTCTCTCGTTCGGTGACGTCATCGTAACGTTACCGAGCGTTACACTTTTTCATAAGTGACTCCCAGCCGCAACCTAATTTAAGACGTTGTCACGTCAAAAGTTGAAACGACCTGATTATACAGCGGTCTTTTGCGCATAGGTAGGTGCTAGGTACATCTGTCAACGCAAATTATAAGCTGAAGACTAACATCATAACTATATAAGTAAAAAATAAATAGCGGCGTTAAGAACAGTTCTCACAAATTTCTCTTAATCGAAGAAAATGTGCGATAACATTAAAGTAATGCTACTTTTAATTAATTTCCTATTACTTCCGTATGGCATAACGACACCCAGATTAAAGATGAGTGTCGCCGCTGTTTTTCTCAGCCTTTTTTAGATGTATAAAAGGAGCCCCTTGGCCCAAGGGTCGTCAGTTCAGAGCTACCCTCCAGCACAGCACCAACAGAACTCACCTCAAGAAACTATCTGGTAAGACCTTATTTTATAGATATTTATTTTCGTTGAAAAAAAAATATATTTTGGAGTTTTATCACCCCCTTGGCCCTTTTGTCTTTAAAATAAAAACTCATTTAAGTTAAAACCACATAAGGTAAACTCCCTGTGCTCGAAACTGACCCAATACATGGCACTTGCAACCTTATGTCATAGTAAAACAGGTGACAGATGGGTGTCATCTACTGGGCGTTGAGGCGTCGAGCATTAGTATTACATTCACGTCACCTAAAACATACATTTAAAAGCAGCAACTCGATCGGTTTTAATTGATGACTTTTTAGAGTTTTTAGGGTTCCGTAGCCAAATGACAAAAAAACGGAACCCTTATCAATTCGTCATGTCTGTCCGTCTGTCCGTCCGTCCGTATGTCACAGCCACTTTTTTCCGAAACTATAAGAACTATACTAATAAAACTTGGTGAGTAGATGTGTTCTGTAAACCGCATTAAGATTGTGACACAAAATTTAAAAAAAGGCAATAATTTTTTAGGGTTCCTCATAATACCTACATGGAACTGAAACTCAACAAAAATTTTTTCATCAAACCCATACCTGTGGGGTATCTATGGATAGCTCTTCAAAAATGATATCGAGGTTTCAAACATCATACTTTTCTAAAGTGAATAGTTTGCGCGACAGACGCTTCCAAAGTTGAAAAAGTTGTGTCCCCCCCCCTCTCTAACTTCTAAAATAAAAGAGTGATAAATCTAAAAAAAATATATGATGTACATTACCATAAAAAACTATCAACGAAAATTGGTTTGAACAAAATCTACCAAGTAGTTCTTTTTCAATAAAAAAAAAAAAATATCATTAGTTCGAAAATCTGTAACTAGATGGCGTTGTAATCGGTTTGTACGGAACCCTCAGTGCGTGAGTCCGACTGGCACGTGGCAGGTTTTTAAAGATATTTGTCTAATATTAAGATCATTGGGACTACACCACATGACGACAGGAAAACATAGCACATGTGATTAAATATACCACTTGGCTGATTTTATTCGATTCCTCGTTTGATTCGATTCAGATTCGATTAGGGTAAACCACATCACGCCACTAGACTTTTCCACGTCGCTATCTTCATAATTGTCATGATTTCATCTAAATTATATTACGCTTAACACTACTTAAGGGCCAGATTCCATGTAATTTTCTAAGAAAACCGACCTGCTTTCACTTTCTATGAATGTAGTTAGTTCGAACCAGTGAAATGCCTAGTACTTACCTAACTACTTTAAATCTCACGATATCCAGTAGAATCCGTTTCCGACAGCATATTGGCACTAGACATCAACAATAACAATTCTCAGGCGATAACATGAGTTTTATTTCGGGGGCGTTTTAAACCAAGATGGTGTTTAGAAGTAAAAACGGATGACGCACGTGCGCTGGCGCAGTGCCCGCTTCCGTCGCCCCATTCAGCTCTCGACAATGACCGGCTTTCTCATATGATACGATGTATACATTCATATATTTATAATTTGTCGGAAAATTATATTATGGGTGACGATTAACCTCCAGCGAAACATCTAATTGCACTTAATGATGCAACAGTTTAATATCAATGAGGAGCCATTAGCTTAACAGCCTAACGTCTATAAAAAGATAGTTCTTTTTTGGCAGAATGGCTCTAATCCTTTGCATCACAAACGCGGGAAAATAAAAAAATAAAAAACATTCTGCTAATTGGTAATTACTCTCAAGCCAAAGACGCATATTGCTCGTGAAACCCCTGTTATTTGTTTTCAGTCATGTCTGTCACGCGTAGACATCATAAAAGTCTATGCGATCAACGCGCCCACTCGGCCTAGGTCAGTAAATTGGCACTGTTCGATGTTGTCGCACAAAAATACCGTGAATCGTTTGTCATTTCTCCAAGGAAAAGTAAAGAAAACAACCGGCCTCTCTGCTCTGCCTTCAGGATTATCCGAGCCGTTTTCATGCATCCGGCCTTTGCCTTGTGACGCGGCGGCATTGTTTTCATTGCGAGATCCCACTCGAATTAAGTTTTAAAATAGCTGTGATGTTTATAGCACCCACATCTTTGCGAAAGTTTTTCGGTTATTTCAGGGAGTACTCTCAGTATCAGTATGCACTTACTCTTACATGTTATTTGCAGTTTGCAGGTTAATTTCAGAACTGTTTTGAGATCTGGCCCCATAATTCCCCGGTTTAGAAATAACACCTCTCCCTTTTTTCCTTGGATGTCAAAATAGGTTACGGTATATTTTAGGCGACAGGTTAACTTGTCACAACTTAAAATCTAATAAATGTTCTACAAGTGAGGACCATAAAACGGTAAATGTTTATGGTTTAGTCTATGCAGCGTTTCGTGCGCTCTGTCTTCAGCATTTGGGAATTAATGTTAGTACCTATGTATGTCCTTAACCTGTGCTTTAAATATGCACTTAATAATGTTTTTGTCGTGCCAGAGTTAAACTAGGTATAATTTTGAATTAACTTCGGTGTCAAATCATCAAGAAAGGATACTCACTTTGCGCAAGTTTAACGACGGCGGGGTACCACCTAGCTGGGTAGCGGTAGTTGGCAGAGATGAGCACGGGCACCACCAGGCAGGTGTACGCGGCCATGAGCCAGGCGCCCCCGAGCGCCACCAGCAGCCCTCGTGGCGCCCAGTAGGGTAGCAGCAGCACCAGCGACAGCAGCCATACTGTCGGGAGAATCAGATGGGATTTAAGAAGGGTGGTGTTTGGAAAAGTTGAAAATCGCTTCACAGTTTGAATTTTACATCCAGTTCTAAAGCCTTTAATCCCATCTCGTAGCCAAATTTCGTAGCTGGCGTCTTAATGGGAAATCACATTTCCCAATCTCGTAGCCAGTTACCAAATGGGAATAGTTTTCCCATGTCATAGCTACATTTGGGAGCTGGCTTCCAAATGGGAAAAAAAGTCCTGATTCGAAGCTAGCTATATAATGGGAAATCTAAAATCCCATTTCGTATCCACAATCGGGAGCTGGCTTCCAAATGGGAAAA
>BHDV01000200.1:45045-63691 GCA_005406045.1 Adoxophyes honmai
CTTCCAAATGTGGCTATAAGATGGGAAAACTATTCCCATTTGTTAACTGGCTATGAGATTGGGAAATCTGATTTCCCATTTGGAAACCAGTTCCGAAAGTGGCTACGAAATGGGATTTTAGATTTCCCATTACGTAGCTAGCTTCGAATCAGGATTTTTTTTCCCATTTGGAAGCCAGCTACGAAATTTGGCTACGAGATGGGATTAAAGGTTCTAAAGTGATTTGGTAAGAAATAGTATAGGAGAGGGCGTGATTCTTAGGGAATTATTTGTAGGTCTATCTTTATGTGTGCATAGGTCTCATTACCTTGTGATGTCGGACTTAAAATAACACCCCTCCATTTCTTCCGGGGATGGCGTACGAGACGACTAAGGATAAATAGGTTTAGACTAGCATCCTGTCAATATTGTACCTATTAACTTGGACCCTAAAAATATGCAAGAAATGACTGCGGAACGTGAAAAAGTCATGGTTTTGATTTTGATAGTGTAATGTTTAGTATACTCGGCCTACCCCATTTGGGATGCAGGCGTATGTCTCTTCTTCTTCTTTCTACATACTTAGATCGGCATTAGAATGTAGGTCACACCTAACATTGCATCAGGTAACTTTTAGTTACAACCAACGTTTCTTTGCGATGATTAACGTTTCAAACAAATTACTTATAGGTACGCACGAGAATATATTTGCATAAAATGTCAGCCAATGACAGCTGTAAATCGTCTTCTGAGGAAAACAAGTACAGATACAGAATCATAAATTAATTTATTTTCAACCGATGTTTACCAACATATGAAATATTTCAGAATGTTACGCTATTCCGTCGTCAATAAATTGAAGTGAAGACAGCAGTAACAGTTGAAATAAGCAAACAAACTGATGGTCTTATTTGATTCCCATGATTTTCTAAAATCATTTTTATTTATGTTTACGCGGGACTTAATCACGGTATTTTTTAATTACCTCTCGACGTTGACAACTCGTGACCACGGTCGCTGTAACGCGGCCGAAACGTCGAGAGGTAATTAAAAAATACCGTGATTAAGTCCCGCGTAAACATAAATATGTGTGAGAATTACGAAAGTTTAAAACAGTAGTTAACTTTTTAAGTAGGTACCTATTTGAATCTGTGATGATCATCATCGTCAAGCCTGCACTCTTAAAAAGAGTGGGCACAGCACACGAAACTTTTACTGAGACTAAGTATTCATTCTCTTAAGTTGCTCATTTTGCCTAAGAGGAGTTTAGTTATTTCATATTACAAGTGGGACGACATGAATTGTACGTGAGTCGTTGTAAGTACGTTTAAAGGATGTGTAAGCTAACTGAGTTTGTCTTTCGTTGCATCAGTTATACGTGCGTATTGCCTCAACGCCATAGAATCATAGAAGCCGAATCATCTTTTTACCGTTTCAGGTGTAAGAAGCCAATAACGATGTCAGATTTATAGCTTTACTCACTACTCAGACGCAGCAGCCGGGGCTTTCAGCGACAAAGTAAACGCCAGACGAAAGAAAGGTCGATGCCCTTCCAAAAATATTAGTAGCTGTATCAGATCTTTCTTTAAACCCTTAATTTAATGAAAAAATGGAAATCATTTTCCAAAGGCACGGAAATTAATGCATTTCTGTTTGCTTTGTGTTTCTGACCTTTGTAGAATGCAATTTTGTTACTCGTTGACGGTCAACCAAACTCCAACGGCTTCCTCGTGTCTAAGATTTGCAAGATAGTATAATAATATGTCTTTGGCCTTAATTTTACAACCTTGACTGCCAAAACGTTTTAGTGACCTAATTCGTTTGTAGTTTTCTTTGTGCGTCCGTCTCGGACAGGGAACGATAAATACGCAAATATTATTAGCGCGTATTTTGTTTTGATGGTACATTTTGTCACGTGTTATTGCTCATGAGTCATTGGCCATTGCATAGAAAATAACAAACATCTGTTGAAAAGGAAAAGTGTAAACAAAATTCGGCGCAAGTGATTTTTAAATGCTATCTTAAGAATTTGGTAGCCCTTTCGAATGACTTATTCAAAACGAACATGTAACAAACTATATTTGAAAATTGAAGCAGTTTCTCTATGACCTGATTAAAAAGTTCGATTGATAAACTTCCACGTTAAAATTGCTAAAAATAACGTTAAAGAGGAAAGTTCATCACGCACTTATTTCTTCGTAACTTACATACCTATGTTAGCTATCTTATCTTCCGACTTCAGTGTGTGAATCTTCGAGAACGAATCACTCCTTATGCGTCCGCGCACCCGCGATATCATACCCATTTCGGTTATAAATTCGGGCTTCAAAACCAAGGAACACACTGGTTGTCACTGTATTCAAAAATACGTCGCGATTTTAGTTTAAAAAAGTTTTTTAAGGGTTCAGAGATCCGCTTCAGGCGAAATGTGTCACACGAATGCGCATTGGGCGGGCGATCGCTGGGCGGGCGGCGGCGCCGCGTGCGCAAGTGCTCTCACCACTACGAGCATCGTCGCAAACGCTATCGCTCGGTCAATTATCACTTGCCAATTTATTTCTGCTGATTTTTACATTTACATTCGGAAAGCAGCAGTGGAAGTGGATTTTTGCGAACCATTCGTTATTTACAACAAGAACATGCTGCAATGACGCTTTATTTTTAAATTCCGATCCATGTCAGTGACTTCTCAAATCAAACCATGGCTATAATTATATGTTTGTGTGAGAATATACGTTTGATTAAATACCCATAAGCACAATAAGCATATAGGCACATGTGTGTACGAAAATGTAGGTACGTCTAGCAACCTTAATGCTCTGTAAGGTCTTTACCTTACAGAGCATTAAGGTTGCTAGACAGTGGTGGGTTTTATGTCTTGGCCACGGCAAGAGGACCCTAGGATGCGTAATAGGTTTAATTATGTTCACATGAGGCATTAAACCCAAGGCTTGGCGGTCGATGGTTTATGGTAATATACCCATTTGCTCGTGTGCCTTCACTATACTATAAAAAATTACCTACAATCAAGTACCTAATGCGGGTCAAAGTTTAAAAAATATGTAAAACCAAAACTTCTTAGTTGACCTCCTCATGCAACAGACCTTAGCGCAAATCCACAGACGCTGTATATGTCGCAGGCGGATTGTACAAACCGCCGTTTTACATAACGGCTAGGCGTTTTGCAAAACAGCGCCGTTTTGTAAAGCGGCGGCTCAACGTTCAGCCGGATTGTTATTGCGATACGTTCTTCAATAAGGCGGCCCACGTTTAGCCGCATTGTACTACTACTAAAATTGTAGGGTAACAATACTTAAGAAAATAAAGAATGCTAAATAAAATAAACATAAATAAAATAAACTAACCTAACCTAACCTAACCTAATCTAATGTAATCTAACCTAACCTAACCTATTAAAACCTCTAAATCCTCTACTGTTTATGTTAGGCAGCGCCACGAGACTTAAAAATCTGAACTAAAAACGACAAAGTGGCGGCTAATCTCTCGCCGTATTACATTCTGCCTAGCCGTAATGAATAACGTTTAGCGCCGAATTCATTCCGGCGGGTTTTTATTCAGCCGCATTCAACCCGGCTAAACGTTGAGCCGCCGCATTACAAAACGGCGCTGTTTTGCAAAACGGCTAGGCGTAATGTAAAACGGCGGATTATACAATCCGCCTTCGACATATACATATACATTTAGGTAGGTGTGTGTTATGACACATCCAAATCACACGTATGCATTTGTGCATGAAGATGACGTGGCGAGTTGCGCATCAAAGAAAACATTTTCTTTCCGAGTTTGGTTTTAATTGGTTCATTGTCTCATTTCCATCCGTAATTTCCATAGCTAAATACTTCTGGCAAACTATGTACCTAATAAGCGTCCCCATGAGACCAGCAATTTAAAAATGTAACTTTTGATCACGGGAAGAACGACCTTCAAGGAAAATAGGCGTCACTACACCACACCCTCGTCAACAGTTCGACGTCCACGCTGTAAAAATAGACTGTCCGTACCACGTGCGTGTAGTCAGGCTTGAGTATGAAGAGCTTATGTTTTTGAATTGCGAATATGCTGTGGGTATAGGTACAAATAAAGGGACAAGAGGTCAAGAATAACAACAAACATTCCAAAGTAAAACAAGTATTAGAAAATGTTACAAGAAGTCTGAGCGCAATCAGCTGTGATGGGTAGGCAGACAGGTAGACAGAAGAACTTAATAATATTGTAAGGTTTCTTAATACCATTTTGGTAATTGGAATCCTAAGAAATAGCTTTGAACTTGGGTATAATCAGCCACAAGAAAAGCCAGACGAATGAGACGGTTGAAATGAAACGCTCGAATAAAATGCCACTAATTTATTACCGTTTCTCTGCAGCTGTTAGTACAAACTATAAGTACAAAGATAGAGGTCCAAATTACAACGTGCCTCTGCATCTATAAAGTTGTACCAAGTCCAACGACGTTTTGTTCTTCTTTGACTACCTAGTTGAGGCCATTGACACGAACCCTGAAACCAAAAACCCTCAGTTTTTGATTTTCTTACACTTAGCATTATTCTAGCGTGCCAGAAAATTACGTGATCTATTTAGGCTTACCATGACTAAAGAAAGATATACTTAAAGCTATTTTCTATGCTAAAAAAATGCATTCTTAGGTTGGTATCTATTTTCAGCGGTATGGCGATAACGATAACATTATAGTCTACGCAAAGTTTTGGGCAACAGATAGTAGAGCTACAGCTACCTAATTACTGATACTGTTAAATACTTACTGTTAGTTTATACGAAGTACGGTTTATACTAGTTTTTCTTATTAATAAAGCCAGTTATCGAAAAGTATCATCACGAGACGACTCGTGACTGTTGAGTCGTTGAGTCAGGACGCCTACTCGAATTTCCATTCATAAACCGACGCGGCTACAATCTGACGAAGCCGTTACAAATAGAATTCGTATTAATTAAGGGATAAAATGAAAGAAAATATTTCTATGGACAGCGGCCAAAATATGACGGGTTTGAAGCGGGCGCTAACATCAGCATCTGAGTATTTCTGTTCAAATCAAATTTTAATACAAAACAGTACGTGGCACAAACAAATGAATTAATTCTCTACCTACCTACCTACCTATCTAGATCTCTATTTCTTGTCTACGAGTGTAGGACAAACGAGAAACCAAACTAAACTATCTGTTTCAATGATTACGTAAATTGCGCTATATTTACGAGTGCGTAAAATGTTCATACCCACCTACCTATAGGTATTTACGTTTTCTTTAATGTTTATTTTTGAAATTTAACTGCAGCGCATTTTGTGTCGACCAAAGTTCTAGCTGAATAATTATAAATGTGAAAGAAATTATACTGTTTGTCTGCTACAGTATTAACGCTGTCCCACTTAGGGAATGCAATCTCGATCTCGCGGGATCTCGATCTCGCGAGATCTCGCCTTATTTTTCGAGATTAATCTCGAAGCATAAAATGACGAGATCTCGGTCGAGATTGACGAGATTGAATGGCGGCAGTCAGGGACGCATTACGCTCGCAATTTATGCGAGTTATTTCCAAAACCATTCATAAGACTTGTTTCTTTTACATTTATTATTTTTGTATTCTAACATAGGTTCAACTTAAGTCTACTGATAAGTAGTTACTGTAACCGTTTACTACACATAATGTATAGTGAGACCGAAGCTGCGTTATATTCGTTTATCGCTATCCTCCGGGAACTAAACATTTTTCCGGGATAAGATGTAGCCTACCTATTTGTTCTTGTCCCCATAAGTCCATAGGAATAGGACACCAACTGGAAAATAATTTTACAATTGGATTTTTTTTGTTGCATGCACAATTTTTTACATAGCTTCATGCAGAATTTCATGATTCGTACCTAGATGTATGAGAAAAGTAACATCAAAGGCCAAATCTTTTATTTTTTACACACCTCTACGCGTTCTTAAAGAAAAGGTTCTTCTGGGACAGATGGACCATGAATGGAACTGATCGACAAAGTTGTAAGGATAAATAATGGAGATAAACTAGTTCCCTTTCTTCGGAGGCACGGATCCCTCACATATCCTCTTGTTCCCAGAACTCCGTCAGCATGCACCCCATCATTTACTTGGCGCTGATCGCGGCGAGCTCGTGCATGGCGCACTACCACAGCTTCGAAAACCACCTGGTGGAGCGGGAGGACCCTCAGGACGCAGATAGGTGAGCCCACACCACACTCACTCGTCACTCGTCACTCTAGTCCAACTATACACAACCTGCGGCCCGCGGGCCGTACCTATGTGGCCCGCCGGGCCTTTATCAGTGGCCCGCATGCAGTTAGAGATAAATATAAAGTAGGTATTTTGAATTTCGCGCCCATTTGCAACACGTCAGCGAAATAGTGCACACGCCGAGTAAAAAAACCGTATCTTGAAAAACTATACTTTTTACCCCAAAATTATTTTTGTTTGCGGCCCGCGACACCATGTCTTAATCGTGTTTGTGGCCTGTATAAAAAAAAGGTTAAGTACCGCAGCTCTAGTCAGACCTATTTTACCCCCGACTCAAAAGGATGTAATGTGTAGTAGTGACCTGTCTTTTTGACTCTGCGATAAAGTAGTAGGTATCTCCTAAATGAATGGGCTGATTTTTATACATGAAAGCCACAACCACAATCCAATCATTGTGATACCAATGAGCTGTTTTTGAATTAAGTTTAATTGGAAGTTGATCGAAGTTTCGAGAAATCGAAGTTTTATTTTTATGACGTTAATGCGTACGTGACAAAATTGACTCATTCAATCGATGAGTTGACTCATTAAATGTAGAATGAAAACACTCTAGGGGACTCCCCTATCCATCGACATATGAAACATTTATTAGTCAGTATCGGAGAAATATTCATAGATAAGCCGTTTATATCTTAAGTTTCCTTCTATTTTAGTGACCTTGTGGAGTGCCCGGTGTGCGAGGAGTCGACCTGGCTTCCCAACAACGAGTCCTGTAACGTCTTGCGCGGCAACAAGCTGTATAAACGCTGCCCGCTCGGCGTCTACATCAACAACGTCTGCGGCAACCGCCGAGACTGCTACCGGGTGCGTATTGACATTGACAACAGAACTACCATCATAATAATATTATAATCATACCAGCCTGAATCTTGAAAAACGCACTGAAAGCGGAAGCGGAGCGGCGCGGCGCGGTGGCGTGGGATGTGCGTCCCTTCGTTTGATTTTGAATATTATCACTGATACCTAAAGCCGTGGTAGCCCAGCGGTTCGACCTGTGATCTCTCAAGCAGTCGTGGCAGGTCGTGGGTTCAAACCCCGGGCTCGCACATCTGAATTTTTCGGAATTTATGTGCGATATCGAATTTGATATTTATCGCGAGCTATTCGGTGTAGGAAAACATCGTGAGGAAACCTACACACAGCGACGAAGTAATTCAACGTTGTGTGTGAAGTTCCCAATCCACACCGGGCCCGCGTGGGAACTATAGCCCCAGCCCTCTCATACTGAGAGGAGGCCTGTGCCCTACAGTGGGACGTATATGGGCTGATGATGATGACTGATACCGTGACGCCACCGCACTGCGCCGCCTCGCTTCCGCTGTCAGTGTGTTTGGAGCTTATTGAATTGATCTTGATCTCGTATTCCGACAATGCTGATTAGGGGTTAGGGGCTGATCACACACAACATGGAATAGCTTTGCAGTTGTGTGCGGAATTCCTCTCGATTTTTTCCTTGTCTTAATTTTCAAACAGTTTAGAAACGACGCGACCATCCCTGGAAATAAGTGAAGGCGGGGGCGCACTGGGCGTAGTAGCTCCGTCCGTTATGAAACGAAATGATTTATCTACTGGACGATAGATGGAGCCACCTTTGTGCTACGGCATTTTACGTTGTTAACTTTCATAAGTCCAATGCGGATTAGTTTGAATCCCGTTAGGCTTAACACGCACTGCGGTTTTTAAAAAGCGGATCCGCAACCGCAAAAAATGTAACGTATGGCATCCGCTACAAGCGCACGCACTTGCGGTTTTTTCCAGTGACTGATTTTAAAAACGCAACTTGCTACATTTCGATTTGCGGTTTGCAACCGCGCGTTTTTATGTATCCCATACATCGTGTATGGCAGCGCCCGCACTGCGGTTCGTAAAAAGCGGTTTTTTCGTCAGTTCGGCTCAGACAGCGGTGCAGTGAGGTGTGTGTCGTGCGATGAATAATGTCGTCGGATTATGTTATTCGCAATAATTTATTAAAACTACCTACTAATTGACATCCTGTAGTCCTAGTTAAAAAATATCTTTGTTTTCTCGTACATAACTGTACATTTTACAAAAAATTCCCCTCAAATATCTTTGATCAGTTAGACGATGCACCCAGTAGGTACTTATGTTGGGGAAGACGTTTTCTATTTTTCTTTTATTTCTTAAAACTAAGGCCACAACACATCCTGCTCTGACGGAATCCATTGTCATACTGAACGTGAAATCCGCGAAAACGCAACCGCAGTGCGAGTGCCTCCGCGGTTCGGCGGTTTCCGCCAAACCGCAACCGCAAGAAAAAATCCGCAGTGCGTGTTAAGCCTTAGGCTTGTTAGTGTTTATTTCATGTGCCGCTTTTCTAATTAGAGTCCTCCAACTTATTCTTACGATATTAGATCCATCTAGCGGGATTTTCTCTTAGGTAGGTAGAATATTAGACTAAACACAAAATGAATAATAATATAAACTGTATTTTACATTTGCCTACAGGGTCCTGGAGAGCAGTGTACTGAAAAAATGGAGGTAGACGTGTATGGACAGAAATGCGGCCACGGATTATATTGCAACAGAGCCTTAGGAAAATGCACAGGTTCGAAGCCTTCATACAATTTTCTATACAAAATTAATAGGCGGTTTTGCGACAGTCCATATAACATTTACATTCAGATAATACAGTATGTCTTTTGTATGTATGTCTACTCTATTAAGCTATCCTGTCAATCACCCGAAGGTTAACTGGAAGAGATTTGTGCATAAGGCTGTTTTCTTACAATAAAGAGTCATACAATACAATACAATACAATACAGTATAAGGAACGATGACCTTAACGAAACGTGAAACAGCCATGAATTTGTCTATGTAGCGTTTTGTGTGCTCTGCCAACCCCATTCGAGAATACAGGCGTGATGCATATATGTATGTATTATCATATTTTTTTATTTATTTTCAGGTTTCGGCTTCACCGTGGACAGTAATGTGCAGTACATGATAAACCCACACCGATACCCTCTGCGCGCCGGGGGAGACATTTAAATATCAACCCAAACAGCTTTAGGTGCAGCGCAGACGACAGACTTTTTGCGCGATCAAGTCTGTGGCGCACAAAAAGTCTGCGTGGATTTTTGCGCGTCGTGTGCGCTACTGCATATAATTCCATAGGTTCTATTTACACAGACTAAAAAGTCCGTCGCGTATAGTCTGTCGTCTGCGCAGGAGCTTAACAGGTTCAAACCCTCGATGCGTTTGCGCCTGTCTTAAGCGACTTTTTTCGTATTTCAAAGGTTAGACCACATCTTGGCCTAAAATATGATGATATTTAATGGAGGTAACAGCGAGACAGAATTAATGGTAACCCTAGAGAGCCGGCTGTACCCTACGCGGTGCTCCTAGCGAGTCATATAAGTTAGCAATTTTTTATTAGAAGTGCTAATTTTTTATTTAAGCTCGCCCCCTACTGTCTATTTTTTAACCTCAGATACTAAATTGACCATTTAGTCTCATTTACAAATAACGATACAGTTTTCCCAAGAAAATAACTCCGATCGGCTGTAACCGTCTGCGCCGAGAGGGACAGAACGATATCCGAGAGTAGCCGAACGTTTTAAGAGTCAGGACTCCCATCCTAGCTAATGGAATCAGTTTGCGTGGCTGATCATTACCAACATGACGAACCAAACGGGCGGCTGTCATGTTGACGTGACATCTATCAATCAATAACCAAAAACAACGCAAGAGTTTAGCGCGCGAAAGTCTCTTTTATCATTATTATTATTTTGGTAATACTGTAAGCTAAGTAAAACCGTTTAATATGTAATAAACTGTACTGACGTTTTGTTTTAGTATGATGGTAATGATCTGCCACGCAAAGTCCATAGAAAAGGTTTTTTGTTCCTAGTTACGCCAGCCTGGACATATGTCATGAGTCATCTGTCTGTGACATCATCAATAACCAATCAAAACTCGAGTGTTAAAAATCTTTTTTATCATTGGTAGATCGAAGTTTCCCGCGTCACAAAACTCGTCAACTGCGCAGGTATGTCCAGAGGAATTCTTAGTTCGGTAATACTGTACCACGTTTTACTGTGGTGCTCCTTGGACACAAGTGTTTTGTCCGCTTTAAAAAATGTGATTATAGCAATTATTATTAGGTATTTCAACATTGTTTTATGGGATAAACACTTACAAATATCGGTACTAAGAATATTTTTTTTGTTAACTTTCGATAGCTAGTGAAGCCACAGCTTTATTTTTAAATTGCAACAGGCCACACCGGCTATACAGTGTGTTACCGGCGTGCGGGCATTTATTAAAACTGACGATAATGCATCAAATTAGCAATCGTTTGCAAGTATTAGCATATCATAATTATTTAAAATAAAGCCACAAATGCAATTCTTCCATTTTCTGGGTCTTCAATGTATGCGTAACTTAACTTCACTTAACTTCCAGTTAATACTAAGATGACATTAGATTTGTCATTTTGTGACAGGAACTTTGTTGTACATTGCTTGCAATTAAACTTTTCTTAGAAAAGTAACGCAATGTGAAATTTTGTTTTTTAATGCAATTAAGTTAATGGTTCGATTAACAAACCGCATCTCTTAACACTGCTTCAAGAAATGCCCGCACGCCAGTAACACACTGTATAATTTTAGTATCTGTGGTTCAAAAATAGAGACACTGGCGCCTCTAGTGGTTGCCCAGGGCGATCCCATCCTACAGATGGCTCCATGTGTCAAATCACAGCGAATTCAAACCGTCGCCGGCTTTGAACACAGAGTGTGATCTAATTTTAATTGTGTAATTAACTAATTAAGTAGCAAACACTTCAAATTTCACTTTTAATTAAGGCATAATTAACTTATATATCTATGTACTTATGGTGCGATTAGATCTCATTTCAATGATCTCAAATTAATTAATCAATACATATTTACCTCATAATTTAGCAACTTACGCTTTTATGGTATTAAATAATGTAATAAAGTAACGTTTTTTATTTTCCTTGCTACACCGAAGTGCTACCTAAGTAGGTACTTAAGGGCTTAAAAAACAAAAACAAAATCGCTTCAACCAACTTGTTAGTTGTTGTTGTTTGTTGAATCAACCAACTGTTTTTTTTTTAATTAAACGCCTTTAAAGGGGCTAGTACACATTGAAATGAAATGAAATGAAATATATTTATTTGCTTTAGACACGGTAGTAAACACAGTGGTCTTACAGATATTGATTGCGTTGTTCAGTGACATGTCTAACCAGATACGTTGGCATGCAAATATCTTGAATAAATTATTTACAAAAATTGTATTACTAAATATTTAACTGTGATTTAAGTATTCCTTAATTGAGTAGAAGGCTCTTTAAGCCATTGAAATAGTTTAAATTTAAATTTATTTGGCGGTAACTCCACAATATCTTTTGGCAGTTTGTTGAAAATGTTTATGGCCATTGGAAAGCAGTTTCTACGATACAAGTTTGTATTTGTTTTTGGGTAAATTAAACGATCTGGGTATCGAGTGTTAAAGCGACACGTCTGGCTTTTCCTTGTGAAATATTTTGGATAAGTTTTGACAAAGTTACATATTTCGAAGATATAAAGTGACGGCACCGTCAATAAGTTCAACCGACTAAAAAGAGGTTTACATGACGTTAGAGGTGAAACATCACAAATGCCTCGAACGCATTGTTTCTGTGCTATGAATATTTTATTGATATCTACTGAGTTTCCCCATATTAGTATGCCATATCGTAATATTGACCCTATGTAGCCATAGTATGCTTTTAATGCTGTTTGTTCGTTAGAAATTTTTGTTAGCCTCCATAGTGCGTAAGCAAAACGATTCATCCTATTTGCAATACTTTGAACATGTGGTTTCCAGGAACATTTTTTGTCTAGTCTAGAATTATACCCAAGAATTTTGTCTCATTTGATTCCATAATTAATTGATTTTCGTAGGTAACTAAGATATTTTAGCATTAGCCCATGCTGGCCCAATGCAGGCCAACTCCAATGTGTACAGGGGGTGTTGGCGTGTGTTGGCGTGTGTTGGCCGGACCGTGATTGGCCCGATTGCGAAACCTGGCCCAACACCGGCGAATGTGTACTAGCCGCTTAAGATACGAGTACATACATGTTTCTTGAAAACGATTCGCTGATACCCTACAAGTAATAGGTACATATGTCGCAGGCGGATTGTATAAACCGCCGTTTTACATAACGGCTAGGCGTTTTGCAAAACAGCGCCGTTTTGTAAAGCGGCGGCTCAACGTTCAGCCGGATTGTTATTGCGATACGTTCTTCAATAAGGCGGCCCACGTTTAGCCGCATTGTACTACTACTAAAATAATACTTAAGAAAATAAACTAACCTAACCTAACCTAATCTAATGTAATCTAACTTAACCTAACCTATTAAAACCTCTAAATCCTCTACTGTTTATGTTAGACAGCGCCACGAGTGTTAAAAATCTGAACTAAAAACGACAAAGTGGCGGCTAATCTCTCGCCTCATTACATTCTGCCTAGCCGTAATGAATAACGTTTAGCGCCGAATTCATTCCGGCGGTTTTTTATTCAGCCGCATTCAATCCGGCTAAACGTTGAGCCGCCGCATTACAAAACGGCGCTGTTTTGCAAAACGGCTAGGCGTAATGTAAAACGGCGGATTTTACAATCCGCCTTCGACACATATATTTTCTTTCTTACAAGTACTAAATACACCCAAGGAAATTGATACCTGTGCCACTTTCAACCTTTTCATAGTGAGTTTCATATTGCTTTGATTAGTAGAAAGTACGGTACCTACCTATGTCACAGTGACATTTCTTGTGAAAAGGTATCTACAAAGTGGCACAGTAATTAAATTCCTTGACTGTACCTTTAACCAAAATTGCTAAAAGGGGCCTTGAAATCAAAATATCGCTACTTCGGGGTAGAAAGGTCGTATAAACCATTTTACCCAAAATGACTTATGAATGCAGTCTTGTTTAGAATTTTCTGCTCTATCGATTGGTCTAATATAGACCATTTTGGGTAAAATGGTTTATACGACCTTTCTACCCCGAAGTAGCGATATCTTAGTCATTGATTTATTTTTTGCATTATTTTTCGTGCGCACTTTTTAACTCCGTATGAGAATACGTGTGTTAGAAATATTGATTATTATCAAAACTTTTAGCCATTGGTAAGGCAATGGACCGAGAGAAATAATGATCTTAGAGAGATAATCTCAAGGAAATCACTCTAATATGCTATAACATACATACATACATACCTACATGTTGTCACGCCTGTATTCCCATGAGGGGTAGGCAGATCACATGAATTAAAAAATCCAGTGCCACGTTCTATTCCGGCCACGGAATAGAAAATACAATGGAAGTGCCTTATGCGTCAATTACTTTCAGAACCAGTGTCGCCGTTGCGCACACCAACACAAAGTTAACTACATAGACATTTTGAATGTGATTGGTAGAAATGTTTTATTCAAAAGGAAACAAGAAGCAGCAGTCAGCTAATAATATATTAGACCTTATGCCTGAGTCACACTGTCCACAATTCATTACTCGCATTTGTTGCTTATTACGCCTGGACATGACATTTAACTATACATACAAACTACTGCCATCTTGCGTTGAGTAGCCGAACTATGAAGTAAGCACTAAGGACTAAGACTGACATAAAACTAGACTAAGACTGTGAAAAGGAACTAGAGATGTACAGGCATGTTTCTTGTACCTATCGATATTAGCTAACTATAGTAGATAGACCGCGTAACTGAGTCCTCGCCCGCGCGATACAGAGACGCGGGGGAGGACGAAGCAGTACGTCTAGTGTGTCTAAAACGATCATGCAGTCGATAATTTTTTTTGCGAGTTATTACAAACATTGTATGGAAACTGAGACAGCGCCGTCAGCGGAACGTTTGCACAAATGCCGCAGTCGACACGGTTTCATGTAATCTCCAGTACTAATCTATAAAAATGATAACGTAGTTAGTTAGTTAGTAATAAATAATATCTATTTTTGGTTGAGAGGTTTCGGAGAAAACGGAGTGACAGACAGACAAACGCATGGATGGTTTCGTTATTATACCTTTTGAGATATGGTACGGTAAAATATTTTCTAAAATAAAAAATGTATACATACATTCATTACCTTGACAATATTTCGAGTTGGAACAGCCGTGCTACTTAAATACCTGTAGCCTTTTGGAGTAATAACAACATCGTTCTCATTAAAATGTTCCGAACATATATACTATGTAGTTTTCGCTGGCATCCAATTTTGTCTCCCAGTCGCCTTGATCCATTATTCCTTTTGAATAGGATGATAAGGAAATCTAAAATAGTTGGTTTTACATAATTCATTCGAAACTAAAAAAACGATTATCGATAACTTTATCGACAATACATTCTCACTAATTTTGCAAGTTCAACGTACTTCCGAGTAGAGAACTTTCTAGAAAAATTGACATTATTTGACACAAGCAGGAATCGAGCTACTGACTGTCACATAAAGCTCAATTTTGAATATCAAATAGCTCAGAAATGTCACGCGGAATAAAAATGCAAAGAAAAATCAGAAATAATATAAAATAGCACTTACCGATGATACGAAATGCCGCCATGAGTAATATTTTTGTTGCGGCTATCGTTTTTACATTCTAAAACTGCACAATAGGGCATATTTACATAGTTTCAGAAAAAATTTCGCTCAACCGTCACGCATGAATGAAAGCTGCGCACTAAGGGAGTCTTGCGGATGTCCGCGTAAAGTTGACACACGTGCCCCGCCCACTCACCACTTCTACTAGTTTTTTCTGTTCTGTGATTCCGGCTCAATTATCACAGAACCGTAAATATGAATGAAAAAGTAAAACATGTACCAGGCGCTGCGACAGAACTACCCTCAATCGGTAAAACAAACAAACTTTTTTAGTCAACATCTATATAATGGTTTTCGGCACAGCAAGCACGTAGCCTGGTGATGCTGAGCGTCTAGTGTAAATCTTCTTCTTCTTCAGTCGGTCCCTCGTTGAGGATCGTGGTCCCTGGAACCCCTTAAACGGACTATATGTCTCCATCGATTCCGGTCCGAAGTAGCCCACTAGTGTAAATAGTGTAATCAAAACGATCATGGATTCGTTAAACATTTCGTTTACGAATTAACGCGAAATTGTATGGAAACTAAGACAGCGCCTCCAAACGGAACGTTGTATGTAGCTAACTTATATTTTTCATGAAAACTACCTACATACATGAATTTCAAATTCAAAAATTAAAATTGGAAGTTCTCAAATTCCAGTGTAGCGACCTAGCATCACCTATCGTGGAATAGAAGAACTTCTACTGTCAAAAGTGGTATCCTCGGAGTTTCGACGTTCAGTTGCATAAATGAAAATTCCTACTTCCTGTCTGTTGAATTCGGTCCCCATAACATCTACTCTGAAAGAAAACTCTATTGGAGTCTTTCCCCGCACTAGCAACTATTTTGTCACGAGCTTACCAGGGGCTAGGTTTGTCGTATATTCCCCGACATTTAGCATGGCAATATTTTTAATAGTGGGGGTAAGTATCCCCCGCGGCTCAAAAATCTTATCAAGCTACATTTCAACTTAAAAAAATCACACCTCATAAGTACGTGATTTTAGCCAACGAAAACAGACGAGGCTGTATGGGCTTTATTCCTTTTGCTTTCAATAACCAAAAACAACAAAAAGCAGAATAGAATAGAATAGAACACCAGCACTGGCAGCACTCAGCAGTGTAAGAGCGTAACCGTCTAATGTGTAATGTTTGGTAGCTATACTGAATTAAGAAAACTATGAACAAACCACGGTTTTGCTTATGAAAATATTATTTGAAACAGCCAACAGTTTGTAGTTTTTGAAGCCAAAAGCCATCAACTTCGCCCGGTTCTCCGGTGAATAAAAGTGAGTAGAGTAAAATGAGTTTAGTTCAGTTTGTTTACGTCTTACGTCTCTCTCTGTTAGCGTTATCGCAGTCTATTGTCGTTGTTCGGGGAATTTCGCGTTTTATCAAGTTTTTGACAGCTAAAGTACCTATAAGTATTTCTTTGTTCTATTCTATTAAATATAAGCAGATTAATCAGCAAGTCGGTAGCTGTGTTGTGATTCGTGATTATTTATTTGAGTCGAGTCAGTCAAGTCCTGATACTTTGTGACAGCCACAGCCAACGTTTACGTGTAATTAATTGGTCAAACAAAACAGACAATTCATTTAAAGTTACAGGTTAGTTTGTTTTGTTTTAAAAATTTTAAACTAAGTTCAAATGTCTTTAATAACAACTGTATTGCAATAAATAGGTACTTAATTGTTTGGAAATATTAACATGAACTGATTCATAACTAACTCATAATTAATTTTAATGCGTCTGATAATTCAAAACCAATTTGTTAAATTTTTGCTGTTGTTTATCTTTATCATTAACATCTAATTATAGACAATCAATATTAGTGATATAGTCATTGATGTTAATGATCCAAGAGTCTTATAAATGATTGACTTCTTAACTAAATAATGCATTTAGATATGAAATTTCATTGGTGTTACTTGTGTGTTTGCTAACAGTGCTGTGAAACTTCATTTACAGTATAGGCACCATCCATCATATTCAAGACATTTGTAAAACTATTCTAGTATTCCAGTAGAGTTAAAGTACAAAGTTATAATACTGTGTTATTAAGTGTATATTTAACCACATTATATTTTATTCTTCCAACTGTGTTTTTAACTGATGTAAGTATGTAGATAGTGTGAAGGACCAAGTGAATGAATCAACATTTTCAGCCCTAATATCAATAAAAGTGAAGAACAGATTGTCATTGTCAAGTGTTGAAATTAAGCTGTTAAACTTCGGTAGTTTACTTTATATTTTATTTCTTTATACATTTGATTGGTGGTTTATGTTATTTGTGTTTTAAATCTAAAACAGATTCAATTATTTAAATATGAATATAAATGAATATAAGCATCTCAATTCCCTGGAAATCTATTAGTGTTTCCCAAGCTGTGTTCTGTTCTAACTTGGTAAATGTCATACTGTCCCTTTGCAAATACATTATCTTACTTTTAAAGATTGAATCAGTTAAATAATATACTTTTATTGCTATCAAAAACAGGAATATTGCTGTGTATCTTATTTTGATAACCCAGTACTGGTTTGCAGTCAATTGTTTGAGAAACTCTTACATCATAAACCATAATAGTGTAATATTTCTTAATGCATGTGGTTTTTACAGAAGCAGAAAAATGCAAGACAGCGGTTTCAACTGTAAATACTGTGGCTTTGTGGACCATGACTATGACGAAAACTCCTTGATGTTTCACAAGGAGTCACCGAAGCATATCTGCAACAAGATTTTATACATGTATAAACAGAAAAAGTATGTATACACATTTTTATTTTATGTGCAAAATAACCACAGTGGCGTAGCTACCAAGGGGCTAGGCGGGGCTGTGCCCCAGGGCCCTCAAGCTTAGGGGGCCCTCGAACCGTTTGTCGACTTCAAGGAGGGGGGGTTGCCAACCACAGTATCCGCCACGGGTGCCACATAGGTGTGGGGCCCCATTTTTTTATTTGCCCCAGGGCCCTTGGTTACCTAGCTACGCCACTGAATAACCATTGATAAATATCCTACTACCACCCCCGGTCTAACTATGCAAAGTTTTAAGTAGTGGGGTTAAGTTCCTAGCTAAGTTAGATGCTGGTATTGTATACCGAACAAAATATTTCCATGGTTCAAAATGCCATTATTGGTGCACACTGTATACTAGGTGTACATTTTGCTGACTTGTATTGCATTGTTATCCAGTTCACAAGTCCATATCAGATTTCAAGCAAATCCAAAGTGCATCTAGTTTGAATTGTGAGAATTGATTACGTCCACACTATGCTTAATAAAAGCTTCTTTAATTCCTGATTTTTAAGCCTTAATTTGTAGCTATTATCCAGCTATTCCAGCTGAACATTCGGCTTTTATTTGGCATAGTTTCTTCTAAATTAGTTTTGGCTTAGTCTAAATCTAAGCAAAATCATGCCCAAAACTTATAATAAATTTGACAGGTTTTGTACTGTGATTGCCCACTTACAGTTCTGTCTCAAATTAAATTTTATAGCTATAGCAGTAGGTGTATACCATTTTATTGACCTCTCTTTTGAGTATGTAGCTGTGTCAGCTCCCATGAGGCTGACATGTTCACCTGGAGTGTTCGAAGCCTCATTAAAAATCAGAATAAACAATAAATAAATTCCATTTTAGTTTCAGCCATGGTTTTGCCTCTATTCATGTCCATAATTTTGTAGTGTCAGCTATTTGGAATGACTAAACAATGTTTAATCACACTCAACTGTTACTATAATTGTTTTTTTTTTTTTT
>BHDV01000200.1:80002-91710 GCA_005406045.1 Adoxophyes honmai
GGCGGCGCAGGCGGCGGAGCGGCGACCCGCAGCAGCTGGGGCCCGTCTGCATCAGCCGGGAGGCGCGCGACAGGGGGCTAGGTACAATCATCATATAAAAATCTGCTCCGACCATGAATCGAATACGGAACCTTAAGCTTCACAGTCAAGTTCCCTAACCAACCAACCATCTAATTACAGTACAGTATTACCAAACAAAGAATGCTCCACGATGTACCTGCGTATTAGATCAGTTTTGTGGCGCGGGAAACTTCGATCTACCAATGATAAAAAAGATTTTTAGCGTGCTGAACACTTGCTTTGTGAATGGTTATTAATTGATGTCTCAGACAGATGACTCATAACAGATGTCTAGCAGCCCAGCGCCAAATGCGTCGAGTAGCCGAACTAAAGTATGTGCATAGTAAGCAAAATTGTGCCCAGAGCGTTTGTAAATAAAGTGCAATATAAATAAATTACTCGTTCGGCTACTCTCGGATATCGTTCGGAGCTTCTCGGCGCAGACGGTAACAACCGATGTGACTTATTTTCTTGGAAATACTATACAGTAATTACTAAATACTCATTAAATTGCTTCTATTTACAGGGAAATCACTCATGGAGCGGTTGAGAGAGGAATACCCAGAGCTGTACGACTCCGACCCGAACTACATCACCATGCTGGTGAAGAACTTCCGCAACGCACCTGACATTCTCCACCTCCCCAACCAAATGTTCTATCACGGCAACCTACAGGTATTGTTATCGAAAACTACAGTATGCGTGATTCTGTCCAACGAGATGTAGCGAGATTCGTAATAATTTGACGTAAAATAACTTAAATTTGATCTTAATTTAATAAACCAAAGAACGACATGAACTTTGGGGCAGCCACATACACTCGGAAATCCGTTCCGGAATTTCGATTCGAAATATAGGTTCGGAATTCCGTAAATACCCCGTACAAACAAAATGCATAGGCGCCCTCGTATGGAATTCCGAATGAGATAAAATTTTGACCGGAAAATTTGTGTTTGTATGTGTCTGGCTGGTTGGTAATTTATATGAATTGATTTGATATTCCGAACGGAATACCGAGTGTATGGGGCAGTAAGATTATGAGAAATTTTGGTGTGAAGTGGTATTTGCTGTTTGTTGCAGGCATTGGCTCCGCCGGACCCTCTGAGTACGCGCCGTATTCTACCCATGCCGGGCGGCGAACGAGCTGTCGTTTTCCACTCTGTCAACTCTAAGGAGCAACGCATGGGCAACGCGCCTAGGTACTGCCTACAACCTTTTTTTAATACATACATATACAAACGTTACACGAAACAAAAGTTTATACACTGCTTGAGAAATTCAGACAAAATCAACCTTTTATTTTTATAACATTGAACATTAAACTACCGTGAGATTCACTCATGTTGAAGATTTATTTTATTTTTATACCTAGAACTGTCATGTCCGAAGGAGCACAGTTGTACAATAACTTGCTTAAAGAAATAAAAGAAAGCCAATCGTTTAACATATCCGTCTTTCCCATCTTTCATCAACGCTGATCCCAGATTTTTTGTGTGAATGGCGCCCTAGGCATTCTCGACTCGACTCGACATGGTGGTATGAGAGGCTCTCTTATAGGTTTGCGCGTATCCTCTAAATTTCTAAAACCACTCAAACTCTTTCGTGGCCATTTGTGTAGACGGACTAGGAACCCTTGCAGCTACATCCTCAATTATTTCTCGCTAAATAGTATCATTTGTCTGTCTGTCTGACATACATCTATTGAGCAATAGCCAGCCATAGTTAGCCTCTGTTAATTTTATGATCTATGTTTCCAGCTACTTCAACGAAAAAGAACTTCATATGTTGAAGACGTATACGCACGCCTTGATAGAAAAACATGGCGTAGCTCCGAATGATATCGGGATCATCGCTCCGTACATCAGGCAGGTCAGTATGCTGACGATAATACAATACAACATTGTATTCCCAATTGGGGTAGACAGAGCAAACGCTACATAGACAAAACCAACACTATTTATGCTTCGTGGCTACTTCTATACTGTGTCGGTTTAGGTATTTAAATTAAAGTAAACAAACTTTATGTCAGATTTGACAGGTTAAGAACGTTTTTTTTTACCACCCAACTTTTTTCTGATGTTCAAATAGTTTAGCAAAGGAATCTTCGTAATATTTATTGATCTGATGAACGTTAGTGTTCTAATTCCGATTGTTTCTGGTATTAGGTTTTAGGCACCAACAAAATATTTTTTATTGCTTCTTTCCTTTGCTAAACTTTTGGAATATCCGAAAAAAGTTGGGTAGTAAACAAAAAACGCTCTTACCTGTCAAATCTGACATAAAGTTTATTTACTTTAATTTAAGTACATAAACCGACAGAGTATAGCATATGTATTTTTAGGTTTTAAGTCAGCAGGTATAATAGTGATAGGTTGCTAGCCTATCACCTAAAATATATTAATCATCCTTAGTCGCCTCTTACTCGTACGACATCCACGAAAGGAATGGAGAGGTGTTATTTTAAACCCGACACCAGTTTATATTCTGTCGTATTTTATTCATATGATGTACCGCCACAAAATACTAATACTACGTACAGCTACTCTATTCCTGGACCAAAGTCTTCTATCACAAAAGTAACTTTCACGTTTCTTAGCCACTTCTAGCATTATTGTTTAAGTTTTAAATTAAGAGGTAGCATAGTGGCTGGACTATTTTACCACACGAAAATTTTGTATCCGAGATTAACACATTCAGAACCAAGGACCCGGCTCCCGGGTTCTTCAAAACATTCGCGAGATACCGAGAACCCGATAGCCGGGTTCATTTTGTACTAGCTATAGACTACTCGGTTCCGCGCAGATGTTTTGATTTTAGGCTTGGTCGTGAATGTGTTAAGGTTAAGACAGACCTGTATGAAACAGTCGCATAATCTTTTTTTTAATCCACAGGTGTACAAAATGAAGAGCTGGCTGGAGAGTCAGTCTAAGATGGGGCTCCAGGCGTACGACCGAGTGGAGGTGGGCACGGTCGAAGCATTCCAAGGGAAGGAGAAACGCGTGATCCTCGTGTCCACCGTCCGCGCGAACTGCCGCCTCCTGGACTACGACGCGAAGTACGGCTTGGGCTTCCTCGTCGATGATAAGGTAACGATCGTTTCAACCCTGACTGTACAGTACCGGAAATTACATACATCCCTACTTCTCTACTAATATTATAAATGCGAAAGTAACTCTGTCTGTCTGTCTGTTACGCTTTCCCGCTTAAACCTCTTAACCGATTTTGCTGAAATTTGGCACAGACTATCTTTAGACCCTGAGAAAGGACGTAGCCTACCTTTTATTGCAAATAATTTTAAACAAAAAAAACCGACTTCAAATCTATACTAATATAATAAAGCTGAAGAGTTTGTTTGTTTGTTTGAACGCGCTAATCTCAGAAACTACTGGTGCGAATTGAAAAATATTTTTTGTGTTGGATAGACCATTTATCAAGGAAGGCTTTAAGAGGAAATATGCCGGTCGAGGGAATTGAAGAATAGGTATTTGCTAAATCTATTGCTGTCGCGCCGTGACCTGCCCAGACGACGTCGAGTGCGATAAGAACAACTACAGCTCGGACCGAAAATACCTATGAAAATTATTCAAAAACAACGTTTCGTAGTCCCCTGATTTCTTCTCCAAAACTTCACCGATTAAATATGTTTTTTCATTAAATGTTTAAAAAATGTCATAACTGTGTTTCTATGTTCTTATATTTTGATATAATTGTGTTAAAATTGGTTTCTAGAGGTTTGAACACGACGGAAAAAACTTACCAATTTTTCATGTTTTTGAAGGTTAATATCTCCTTTAATAATTCAATAAAGAAAAAAAGGAAAACATAGGAACATGCTTATGTATCATTAGATTGTTGATGTAAAAAATCATTGTTCTACGGTCAATATCCAGCGAGGAATCAGGGGACTACGTTTCCATACAAAATGTGACCGCTCCATTTCCTCTTAAGCTATATAACATCACGCTGCGACCAATAGGACCGAAGAAACAGTGGAAAATGTAGGAAAAACGGGGGAAATTTGTCACTATTCCACGCGGACGGAGTCGCGGGCACAACTAGTTAGCAATATTTTGAAAGTATTCTGTTTACTGAATGTAAAATCTTGACTTCATCAACAAATTACCGAAAACGCCGTACATCTCCATATAAAATTTGAAGAGTTCCCTCGATTTCTCCAAGATTCCACCATCAGATCCTGGTGTCGTGAAAATGGGACCAATTTCGAGTTATACCCTTTCGATTAAAAAAAAAATTTTGAAAATCGGTCCACGGGTTTTCGAGTTATCGAGTAACATACACACAAAAAAAAAAATAAAAAAAAAAATAGGTCGAATTGAGAACCTCCTCCTTTTTGAAGTCGGTTAAAAAGGAAATGCCCAAAATAACTATTCCACAGCTAGTACATACGTATATCACTCCAGTATTCCCAAATGGGGTAGGCAGAGCACACGAAACTCTCCATAGACAAAACTATGACTATTTCACGTTTCGTGCCCACTTCTAGCATATTTTTTAGGTTTTGAATTGGCAGGTATAATAGTGACAGGCTGCTAGCCTGTCGCCTAGTAAATACCTTTACCTTAGTCGCCTCTTACGACATCTACGGAAGAAATGGAGGTGTTATTCTATCCTGACACCACATAGGAACTCGACTAAATATGTAACCAGTGGTCGGGTCTGAAAACTCCTGTAACATATTTACTGACAATTTTGAGTATTGACCTTGTGGGAGACAAATGTTTCATCGCTTTTCAAGTCATTGCGCCCCGTGCTTTACTTACCTTACGTCCTATTAGTCGCCGTGTACGTACCTCTGCAATTGTTCGACATTGCTATGCTATGCGGTTGACTAAGAGCCCGGAGTATAAAAGATTAGGCAATAATTTCTGATTTTCGTATCTTTTATTTTCATGAAAATTCCGTGAAAAACTTCACAGTCCCCTTAGCATGACAGGGCGCGAGTAGAGATACGCGCGACGTAGACTATACCTGTCACTGTCTAACTAGAGACGTCAGAAGTGACGGGTAGACTAACCCGCGCGCGACGCGACTAGAGCGTGTTGTCGTGCTAAGCCTACAGGAGCTTTCAGATGCTTATACCAGACATTATGGTTAACATATTAATAGTTGACCCATTTCATCGAGCTTTCTGACGCTGAATCATTTGTATTAATTGAGCTGTTTTCTCATTCCAGAGGTTCAACGTGACTCTAACCAGAGCTAAGGCCAAATTGATCATAATAGGCAACCCCTCATGCCTGAGGAGGGACGTAAAATGGCGCAATTACATGGACCTCTGCCGCGAGTTGGACTGCTACCTCGGCTACGAGTTTGAACAGATGGAGAGAACTGCGGATCTACTGGTAGAAGTAGCGAGGACCCGGTTCGACCGCTGTCGTTTGACAGAGGTACTGAAGGCAGACGAGGCGTTTGAAAAGGAAGAGGAGTAGATTTCGGCAGGGTATTGGCTTGTTTAGGTGGTTCAGTAAAAGTAAGTGAATTAGATCCCGGTGAAGTGTGTGTATTTAGCGTAAAGGGTGGGGATTGCGAGGGCAGTTGGGTTTTAAATGGGGAGAGCATAGCAGGGATGCGAGGGTTTATAGCATCGTTTCTTAACCTCGGGTCGCGACCCAAATTTGGGTCGCGGACCATGTCGAGATGGGTCGCAGGATCCGCGGGAACCGCAATCAATGCATTTTATTCGTTTTTAATGTTTGATTGGGTCTCAGGCGTCCAATATTTTTGAATTTTGGGTCGCCAGGCGAAAAGGTTAAGAACCGCTGGTTTATAGGCTAAATAATGTATTCTTATTACAAATCGAACTGTAGTAATACTTGGTCATAATAACCCACTAACATCTAATCTCAATGTGGTGTTATACAGGTTTTTAGTCAATTTTTACTTATAAACAGTTATTTGTCAAAATGAAATCTATGAAAAATATATTATGCCAGTTGTTAGATATGGTCTCTCCCTACCCCTGTGGGAAAGAGGCGTGACGTTATGTATGTATGTATGTATGTTAGATAATAGGAATATTAAAATTGATAGCATTGTAAGTAAAGGTTGCATAGATTAAATAAAATAATTAAAGAAATAAATAAATAGAGTGTTATCTAGTATTATAATATCTGTGATCTTTTACTATTTATCTGTAAACTCTGAAGACCATGACAATATGAGACATTTTTGAATTATTTACGCTGGAAACTGCAATTATTTAACAAATTCAATAATAATCCACCAGGACATGTGATGAAAAATCTGTTTGCATCACTAATTAGTACAATTAACTTTTAGCACACGTATCCCACCAGCATTGGGATATACTAGGCCAGGAAAAAATACACCTTACCAGTTAATCTTTTGTAAGGATCTGTACGTAGTGATTAGAGTTGCTTACAAGCCTAGTTTCATTTGCTTACTTTTATTTAATTACTTAAACGCCGATGTAAGATTTGTGGTATTATATTTTAAGCAATCGTATTTTTACTTGATTATATTTTTTAACTACGTGTGATTGTACTTAGTTGTAGTGCTTTTACTTTTTGACATATTTTTTTATCAATTTACTGATTATTACTATTGTTAGGTTAATGGTAATTTGTATTCGATATCATGTGTAGGGTTAGGTTAGTTAACAGGGTTTTAATAATTCCGCCTCTCTGTTCTCGGACACAATTTTTTTTTACATTTTTGACCAAAAAGGCCGCACCAAATATTCACTAATGTCATTTATTTCCCTTATGTTTTATTCCAGAGATAAACTGATTAACTATAGATGAATCGACGAGACATGATCCCTGGGACACTGACAATAATAATCACGATACAACCTTGTAGCGGCGTCACCGTTACATTAAAATCGAACCGTAGTCGTTTAAAAATCACGTTTATAAATTTTAGGTAGATTTATTCCATTACAATGATATTTCGATGGAATTATAACAATTATTAACATTTACAAGGAATTGTCTCAACCAGAATTTACGTCTACGTCTTGCAAAAGTTACTTCGTTTGGAAGACATCGACTAATGTGGAAAAATATCGATAAAAAAATGTCGATAAAAAATGTCGATAAGTTGAAAAGAATGTACACAAAATACACTAAAGTAGTACACTTTCCACCTTCGATTTATAATCATTTAAGTTGTCTGCAATGCGAAATGCCGAAAAAACTACGTAAAACTGTACTCCACCATTTTTCCTACCGCCGCAAAACTTAAACTGGGATTTTCGAGATAATTTCGCTAAACAGTTTATCTCCTCATTATTTTATCGCCCTGCATTTTTAATAATAACCGTACTCAAACTGATTTGACTATGCCAACAGATGCACAAAGATATCATAAATTGAGGGATATTAACAAAAATTAAAAATAGTTACCGGCCAAATTTTTACTAGTAGGTATAAGGATTTTGTAAAAAAAACTTTTCGGTACGGTACGGGCCTTACATAAATGACCTGGTTCCCAAAACGAAAGTTTGTTTACCGGGTAAAATTATACGACAAGGAAATGAAATGGGTCCATTTCTATTTTTGGAAAATTTAGGTTTTTTTATGCCAAAAAATTTAAATCACTTCAACGACAACATAACAAAACTCCTTCGTCTATAATAAAGTTAAGTTCCATCGACACGCCCCATCACTAACATGAACTGTCATGGATCATGTCAGGGATCATGTCTCGTCGCGTCAACAATAAAGATTGTTTTGCACCGTATCTCGGGAAAAAAGTGGAATTTTATCGTTATCACTATATACCTAGTTTATAGCTATAGAAAATAACAATTATACGTATGAGAACGACATTCCTTTACATAATTATTGACATTATAAGAGATTAGAT
The DNA here is from genome assembly GCA_005406045.1 of Adoxophyes honmai. Taxonomy (NCBI): domain Eukaryota; kingdom Metazoa; phylum Arthropoda; class Insecta; order Lepidoptera; family Tortricidae; genus Adoxophyes; species Adoxophyes honmai. Next base: position 87,914 of record BHDV01000200.1, read on the forward strand.
GTAATGTGTCATGTTATTGTTAAATTGTTTATTCGTAAGGTTATTTAGAAGATTTGGTACGTTTTTAAAATGGAAGATGACTGGGTTAGCAAGCTCGTTGGTGCTACACTGCAATTAAAATCAAAAATCAAGGACAGATGTGTTGAGTGCTTTTTTTGGAAAAACGTTCTATTTCGTTTAAAGTTAGTTTAAAATTCAAAAGACAAAATTTCGACAAATGAGTGCCAAAGATAGTGAACAGTTGTATCTTGTTAGTGCCAAAAGACAGCCCGCTTCCTATGAACTTTAAAGTGGCTGCGCCGAGTCTGTGATGTGACATATGTTTAATATTACATTTATTACTTATTTTTGATATTTTTTACACTGTTTACTCTACGCCCACGCAGTGGTATTGTTCTGTAACGTAAACCACAGCTCTTCGGCGACCTCAGCGTCGAGGTGTTATAATTAGCTGTAATAAAGAATGGGAAATTTCAGTTTGAAACTGGACTAGTCGCCGAGTTTAGTGCATTACGTTAGGAAATAATAGCGCTGGTCATGTCATGTATGTACTCATTGTACTCATATTTTTAGTAGTCGGTAAGTTAAGAGGACTGAACGTTAACGAAACGTTGACATTTTACAAATTAGAATTGTTAATTGAAATTAAATTGAAAAAATATACCAGACATTTTTGAATAAAGAATTATATTTTGTGAAATTTGCTGTTTTTTTTACATTGTTTATGCGGTCGGCTCAGTGACACGTCTGTAACTAAAATGTTCGTATTGTTATGACACGTATAAAGCCTAGGTCAATCATAGTAATAAATAAAAGCATTTTAATAACAATATATGTTTATTTATAGGTTACAGTTACTAACCTGAAACAAATCACAATTCCGTTTCGTTGCAAATTTTAAATTGTCAAAAATAGTTAGTGCTTACAAGTAAATCATCACAAAAACAGGATATATAATTTTCCACGATTTTTGCGATTTTTTCATGAATGTACTCACAATCCAAAGCGCAATCGATATATGTATAGTACTGGAAAATGTTCCAAACTAGGTCTTGTTACTTTTCGAACACAAATGTTTGACTGTAACAAAACAAAAACCTTAACTTAAATCTATAAGTACTATTTAATTCGAAAACAAAGAATTGTATCAGTGTCATTCATATTTTCTTAACATGCATTTAAAATCAAATCAACAGCTTATAACAGCTCTCGTAAGGTTACTTTATAAGTAACAGATTCATATTTGTAAGAAAATAACAAATTTTATACTTAAAACAAAAAAAAAGTTCATGATTAGAGATGAAAAATTGCTAATTCCAAATATTTTCATGTTTGTCTGTGTTTTTAATTCTTAGTAAATAGGTTTTATAAAGGGTCGGATTTAAAAGGATAACCTATAGGTTGTTCGATTTGACAAAAACATAATCGTCAAAAAGTTAAATAACTTGTCAATCTCGTCAATGTGTGTGTCTTGCATTTTTTAAACACAGCCATTTGATCGCCAATTAGTGAACACAACATTATTAGTGATCATCAGAGAGAACATACCCATGACGATACCTAATTGTTACACGAATTCACAAACGTGTCCCTCTTAAGTCAAATCTTAAAAACGTGAAAACTCCAATTATTTGCTTACTACCCAAGCCCGCTTAGCATAGCAAGGCCCGAATAAATTTGCGTGTGATACCTGTCACTGTCTAATTAGAGAAGTCAGAAACTGATATGTAGTCTACCCCGCGTGCGTTGCTGTGCTAAGCCTGTGAGCATTAAGAAATCCATTTTTTATTTAGGGCCTACGTTAGCTGACGCGGACGCCCGCCGCGTGCGCACGCTCGCGGGTCCCGCTCCGGACACCCGTCGCGGACCAGCGAGTCCGCGACGGTCGAATTTTCATTGTTCAGACAGGTTAATCGACTAAAATATAGTGTCCGACCGAAGCTTCGGCTTCGGCTTCGGCCACCTTCGGCCAAAAAAACCACCTTCGGCCAAACCTTCGGCTTCGGCCAAAATTTGGCCGAAGCTTTGGCCGAAGCCGAAGGTTTGCAAATTGTGATTTGAAATTGAACGAACGATGCCAGAGCGAGACGGATAGTGCGCAGCGCTTAGCAGGGCAGCGTTTCGCCGGCCCGATTGCATTACTTGCAGTTAATTATATAAATTACTGACAACACATAACATAACAACATAGTCACACTTGATTTAGAAACGAAAACTGCGCATAATTTACTGCCGTTTTTTTACTATTAGCAAATTCTCGTATTTCTTAGGGTCAACATGGGGTCAACACACCTTCGGCTTCGGCTTCGGCTTCGGCCGAAGGTTTTGATGAAAGCCGATTAATCGGCTTCGGCTTCGGCTTCGGCCAAAATTGTACCTTCGGTCGGACACTACTAAAATACTAGCCTAGTCCGAACTAGACGTTAGCGCTATAGGTAAAAAACTTAAGTAAATCACCTCTTGTATGTAGTTGTGTACAGTTTGCAATGAACGACGCAAAATATCAGAAACAATTACTTTAAATTGAGAACTATTTATACCGTATTGTGACAGTCATGGTCATGGTAGACAGGAATAATCAAACTTGAAAGATAACCAAGTAATGAGTATGCAAACCATACGACATGTTTCAAATTTTGAAAGAAGAATGTCTATTCGTACACGTTACTCACACATACAACAGGTGACTAGCTCAGTTTTTCACCTATACCATTATACTGAATAGTCCGTGAGCGTGTGCACACTGTGTGCGCACGGAGCGCCGGGCAGATTAAGTAAAGTCCGGCGCACGCGCGCACGCCAGTTAGCGGTGTTCATACAATTTCTTGTAAGAGACGCGTCCGTTGCGGGTAATCCGCGTTAGCTAGCGTAAGGTAACGGCACCCGTTATGGACGATTCAAGTTGACAAGCACCAGTGACGGACACTTCATTCATAATTTAAAGACCATAGAGTTGTGAATTGATTGTTGTAAAAAAAATGACTTTTCCTTAGTGGGTAGTAAATAAGAGTCATTGTCCATTACTGGTTCTTTGTCCATTACCGGTGACTTTACCTTAGGCCCTTGGAAAGTGATCTTATATTTGACAATTGCGAACGGCCTTGACCATCGCCTCCATCACCGGTTTGATGTCGTCGAGCACGGCGTCGCGGTCGCTGTCGGTCTCGAGGCCGCACTCGAAGCCGGCGTACGTGCCGAGCTGGCGGCACCGCTGCATGTACAGCAGCCACTTGGGGTCCCGCTGGAGGCACAGCGGGTTGCCGATCACGACCAGCTTCGCTTTGGCGCGAGTTAGCGCCACGTTGAAGCGCTAGAAGATAATGTAACGTAAGAGTAAGTAAGACGGCGGGGTTTACGGAAGTCAATGTTCTTGCGGGACTCATCTACAAGACGAAAGTTAGGTATGTCAGTCGATAGGGATTTTAATGCGTAGGTAGTTAGTGTGACTGATTCGTAGCAAAAAGCATTAAAGAGCACAAGTTTATGAAAGGACCCTAAAGGTAAAGGCGAATTTCATAAACAATCACGGGTAGGTATGTTAATGCCTAATTACGTTCAGTGACATAAATAATGTTATTTTAGAAGGTATCTACCCTGAAATCTATATCCACTTAGTTCAAAAGATGCCGCTAATCTGACAATTTCAGGTCAGTAGGTAGGTATTTAGTTCACCAAGATATATAAATAAAACCGGCCAAGTGCGAGTCGGACTCGCGCACGAAGGGTTCCGTACCAAAAATGCAAAAAATCAGAAATTTTGTATGGGAGCCCCCCTTAAATACTAATTTTGTTTTATT
>BHDV01000201.1:0-21104 GCA_005406045.1 Adoxophyes honmai
TCTCTTTATTTACACAAATAACACATTTAATAAGCTTTAACACAACTATTTATTAATTTTTACAATATATACATCCAAAACCAACATTCTTTTCCGACACCTGTCTTGCTAGTCCCTTGTTTTCTGCCTGACACGTTGTTTTTTTTTTCTGTAACCACCTTTTCGATCCTACATGTATATGTAGTGACTTATGTTCATGATAGTCTAGCCTATTTATTTCCTACTTTTGGGCGTAAGCCTTTTCTCATCATGAGATGGCTTGAGCTATAACTTCATACACCACGATAAATTTCGTACAGAAATTCCTTAAAAACTCGAAATAATCTGTACAAAATTTTCTTAAACTCCAGATTAATAACGTTGTTTTATTTTTGCGGCGTTAAAACATGGATCGGTTTACTTTGTTTTGGCGTTTCAACGTCGCTGCATCGTTTTTCATTTATAATTTACAACACAATAGCTTCGAGGGGACACACGGTTGCATCCGACATCCTACTTTTTATCAGTAATATTTATTTTCTTAAATTATTATTCACAGTATATTTATTTTTTCTTACGTTAGGTTTTTACAATATTGGTATAAAAGTAATAAAATAAAATAAATTACAAAATATACAATCATTATAAAAACCTAACCTAGATGGGCGTCGGCAGCGGGGCAATGCCCAAGCTACCGGCGGTTAGGGCTGCAGACTGAGGAACCTCCTGACGATGCGCGCCGTGTCAAGGAGTTCCGCCTTTTGCATCAAACCCTTGAGCCAACCGTCTAGCGAGAGTCTCCTAAAATTATTATTATTATTACTGCCGGGTAGTGCGCGTGGAAATCAACATCCCCCTTGACGAGTAATTCGTGAAGGCCGAGAAGGATAAATTCAGCGAGAACGTTGACTTGGTTCACGAGGTGACCGCCATGTGGAATGGGGCTTCAGCGATCATTGTATCAATAGCCGTTTCAGCTAAAATGGTCTCATAGTGAAAAGTCTCGAGCAACACTTTGAAAGACTCTCACTAGGTAGTTACAGCTTAAGGGTCTGATGCAAAGGCGGTACTCCTTTTGTAGTTTTATTTATAGCTTTTGTATAAATATTGTAAAAAGTTTGCATAATACGACATTGTTAATTATTTTTTAGTAATCCTGTAACATCCTATCCCACAAACCTAAAGCTGCTTACGTCCTAGCAATTGTTGGTCAATTGCAGAGAGTTGTACCTATATGAAGTATTAGGTACAGGGTAAGATAGAGCACCATCCCATATTTATTTAATACCGTACCAAATACCTTTTTATTTCGACTTCTGTTCCCTGAATGGATTTTAAAATGATAATATGGAACTTGCTAAAATTAAACCGAAAGTCACCAATGGTATGTTTTATACGGGTTAGCTAACACTAACTCGATTTATAACGTGAGTTATCCGTATTTTATAAGATGAGTGAGTCTCACGGTAGTTTAATGTTAAACTAATAAAAGAGATGCGGCATTCTTACACAAAATTAATGGCTTTGTATTTATTACAACGTCTAAAGAAGAAATTGCGAAACTTATTCTAAAGAGGTTCATAGTGCCCTTGAAATCAAGTTTCTTGACTATTAATTAAAATGAAGTAATTCTAAAAGTACTTTAAGTACATATGGGCCCTCTAATATACCCTTCTTAGTCCCACTGTCCGAATTTCAGTAGGTAAAAAATGTCAAAGTAATTTTTAACTTTTTTGAGAGACTGAAACCTCAAATTTTGACAGTCCCTAATTTGACGTGGGTCTTATGAGGGCACTTAAATTAAAAGTCTATCGTAGGTACTTAATTTAATTGGTTCCATTTGGGTTGAGATTAAGGAAGTACTTATTGATAAGTATTAAAGTTTTGTTGAAAGAACATCATTTCCTTTCTCTTATCTTTATGCTGTTCTTAATATAAGTTCTTATTCATAAAATATAATGAAGATACATAAATCATCAATATATATATTATTATGCCTGGATTATTGTTGTCATGGCCTGTATAGTATTATTCATATATCTTTCCATATTCACGTACAAGTTTAACCTCCTGAGGCCCAGATTTTTTTTTGATTTTTGATTTTGACAAAAATTTGTAAAATTACTTAATACAATAAATACTATATGAACAAAAATGGTGAAAAAAAAAATTTTATCATGGAAAACTTTGATTTTCTCAATGTCATATATACATGACGAAGGTTCTCATTGCCAACCTTTGTTTTTGTAATAAATTAGTTAAAAAATACTTTTAATATTATTTTTCAATTTTAAAATCAGTTTCAGACCCCGGAAATAACTCTTCTATAACATGCTCATGTAATCCTGAAGAAATAAATGTTAAAAAATATTATTTACTACCAAACAATTATAGGTCAACCTCCACTTTCTAAGACCCAGAGCATTTTTGTCTTCGATTACGATAAAATTTTGCATAATTACTTAATAATACCAGTATAATAAACAAAAATGATGAAAATTAAAAAAAAAAAAAAAGATTTTCCCATGAGAAACAGATTTTCTCAATGTCATATGTATATGACAAGGGTTCTCAATGCTTAGGAAATACTTGTAATATTATTTTACATATTTTAAATTAATTTCAGACTCCGCCAATAACTCTTCTATATCATGCTCGCGTAATGATGAAAAAATAAATATAAAAAAATGGTTTTTACTGCCAAACAATTATATGTCATATAGGTATTACATTGGGACTCATTGACATTCATTGGTATTCACGGTAGTCATTGAGAACTCATGTCATACCTGTATTACATAAACATTTCACAGGTTATTTCTCTCTCATCACGAAGAGATTGATTAAAAACTATGTATATTCTAAATTATTGCATATTAATAAACAAAAGAACCACAAATGCATTTTATGATCTCTGTTAACTGAAAAAAAAAAATCAAAATTATCTACCGCGTGCATATGACCCCAAAGTCATCCTTCACTTTCAATTACCAAAGAAATATTATTATGACAGTTACTCAACCAATCGCAGGTTTTACAATGGCGGAAGACTGTTTAGCTTCGATAAACAGAAAAAAGTTCTTAAGAATTTTACTAGATGGCGATATTTTGAGAAGTTTTTACGCTTATGTTTTTATGTAATATATTTATTACGCAGGGCCTCAGGAGGTTAAGACCACTAATTCTGCAAACTTGGGTGGAATAGAAGACGTCATGCTTAAACCTGTCGTCATGGTAACCGTTATCACGTCCTAATATGACAATACATTTAGTACTTACGCTCGCATTGTAACCATTATCACGTCTTACCATGACAATACTTACGCTCGCCGAACGCCCAAGCCGTGTGTCACGTAGCTCAGCTCCTAATTAGACCGCATCGCCTCCGCTCCACCGGATCGTTCGAAGCTAATTTACTGCCACTATTAATACTATACTCCCGTCTGTCTGATTTATCTGTGCCATGAACAGTGATATAAATGTAAGGATATGCCCCTTGGTTCAAAAGAAAGTGTACAATAAATTTGAGAGATTTTATCGCTAGTCTTGTATTTGAGGGAATCAATTAAAAATAACAACATTTTCAGTCATACGAGCGGGTGAAGAGCCAGCAAAATTTTGCATACTTTTCCATTCATAGTTTTGCATCCATAACGAAATAATCCTTACTAATATTATAAGTCAGAAAGTGAGTTTGTTTGTTTGTTTGTTTGTTTGTTTGTTTGTTTGTTTGTTCCGCTTTCACGCCGTAACTACTGAACTGATTGCTTTGAAATTTTGCAGACATAAAGATAGAAGTCCGGATTAAATAATAGGGTACTTTTTATCCCGGAAAAAAATGATGTTCCCGAGGGAAAACAAAAATATAGTTTGCTTGATAGATCGATATCAATCGATGATAGATCGATATCGATCGATAGATGATAGATCGATGGTGCTGTGTGTCGTTTGAAACGAGAAGTTTTCTTATAGTTGTGCTTATACCGCAATATAACCGAGTTCCACGCGGGCGAAGCCGCGGGCGGAAAGCTAGTCTAATATAAATTCTCAAATACATGCCTGATTATGGGTTAAGTTCTGGCCAGGTCATTTTCATAACTGTCTAACGTTAATTATTGAACTCCACATTAAAAAAATATCATGTATAACTCGAAATGTTCTCAAGTTTTTCTAACTAAAAAATGCTTAAGGTAACTTAACTCACAATAGTAACGAAATATTGCAAGTTAAAGTATACTTCTTGCTCTGGCTTAACATAATCAACTTGTACAGACGAAGTCATAAATATCTTTACACTTTAATACTCTGTCACTTTGATCGCAGTAACAATTGCATGTGATATTTCAAATATGACGTTAAATAGAAAAGGTACCTACTAAAGTGTAAATATCTCTTTGACCTTGTCTGTACCTACAGATATAGGTAGACTGCTCTATAGCAATATTATAAATCTATGGTCACGAGTTTTTGTTTCAGCGCGTTTGGATAACCTTCCTCTTGATTTGGATTAATTGGAAGATTAATCTGCTGCCCATGATTAATGGGTTTGTGAATACGTTATTATAAATCGCTAGAGATGAATGGGCAATGTGGTAATTGGTTTTTGTTGAGTGGATTGCTTTTTGGAAAGTAATTAGTTGTGTGATTTGGCATAAATGTTTTAACTTAAGCAAAGAATGCGAGACTTCATTATTCTACGCTTTATGGGAATCAAAATTTTAAAAAGCTACTTTGCCAAAGTTTAAAGGTAAAATAAGCTGCTTATCAACTTGTTAGCATGAAAGAACTTCTCAATACAATGACGCTTTGTTTGGTCTGTTAAAATATTCCAAGTCTTCTAATAGGATAGATATATCTAATCAATTCTGTAAACAAGCATACATAACACCGAGCAGCTTTAGTAACTTCCCTTCCAGTCATCGCCCGACAGACCCAAATCCTCGCTTGACGTCGTGGCGTGAATGACGTATGATTCCACGTTTTGCACATTCATTGTATAATCATGTCGTCCGACTGTCGCGCCGTCGCCGTCGCCCCGTGATTGATGACCCTTTTTGTACCCCTCCCCTCCCATCCACCAAGTCGGAAGGACAACCCACACCTGACCTCCAAACACCATTCCCATCCCTATTCAAGAAAAGCCAAATAAATACAACACCATCACGAATGTAATTTTATTACAACTCAGACATTATGACAAATATGAATATTTACACGATATGTACATTTTTACACAGCCGACACCGGCGCAGAAACTTACGATGACATATAAAACTACACTTAATAAATTCATCGTTACAACCCTAGGCCGAAACACCGTTCGATTCAAAATTTATACACGATAAACAAAATATACTTAGGGCTAACACTAGATATTTTATATCGGACGAGGAACATTCACTTCGTATACGGCTGGCGGGGCAGGACCGGGCTCAGGTCCAGCGCCGCCGGCGCACCCACGCGCACTCTCGCGCACTCACGGCTCTAGTCTATGGAAACGATGAGCGTGTCCTCTTCGAGGCCCACGCTGGAGGGCTCGCGGTCGCGCGCGCCGCACGGCCGCACTCACATGCGCGAGTGGGACACCCCGTTGGGCGCCAGCAGCGGCGCCGTGGACCCCGGCGGGGGCTCCAGAGCAAACGCCTCACTCGGCACCGCTGAGCGCGACGTCAGCGCCGTCGACGCATCCGAACGTGACGGCCCACCACCCGCCGGCACAGACAAACTAGCTCGTGTCTCCGTTAGCGCCCTCGCTTGCGCCCTTGCCTGCGCGCCACCACGCTTCCTCGGGAACACACTATTCTCAACATGCAACGTTGCGTTCACATCTTTACCAGCAGCGCAGGTACACGCTTTCAGGAAACTTTTCTTGAAGTTATCAGATAGGAATGCGTACAGGATTGGATTCATGGCGGAGTTGCTGTAGCTGAAGCATGCTGCGACCAGAAAGACAGTGACAGTGATGCGGCTGGCGCATTCGGTGGGCGGTGAGTAAATCAGCGCTACCTGGAATGCCCAGTACGGCAACCAGCAGAGTACGTAAACCGCAATCACGGTCAACACTAGCTTCGTCACTTTTCTATGAGATCGTTTCTTCTCTTTGGACTTATTCTTTGGACCCACTGTTTTCAGTTTGCGAATGACGAGGCAGTAGAAGACGAAAATGAGAGTCAAGGGTGCTGCAAAGCCGAGCGCGAAAGAGTACAGCGTGAAGGAAGTCTGTCCCTTGTTGAATTCGCGTTCAGGCCATACGATGTTGCAGGACAGTCCGTTGTCAGTAGCTATGAGAGTCGTGTACATGAAGATAGGTGTCATAACTAGAGCTGAAGCGGTCCAGGCAGCTGCGGAGACTATCCGAGAAACGAAAGGCGTCCTCAGCCTAGGCGCTGCTATAGGATGGCAGACAGCTATGTATCTATCCGCGCTCATGATACACAAGAAAATGCTGCTGGTAAACTGGTTGATGCCTGTCGATATCATGTAGGCCTTGCACATGAAGCGGCCAAACGGCCAAGCTCGGAGTGACATCGTAGTGATCAGGAACGGAATGCCGATGAGAAAGCATTCGTCGGCGATGGCCAGGTTCACAATGTACATGTTGGTAACGGTTTGCATTTTAGAGTAGCGGAGGACAACGTAGATAACCAGGGTGTTTCCGAGTAGGCCTACAATGCAGACGAGAGCGTATAGGACTTGGGTGACCACGTAGACGACAGGTATGTTGATATTGGGGCAATTCTCGTAAGTGCCATTGTAGGTGCCGTTCTCGTCGTAAGAATAGTTGCCAGAACCGTACATTTCGACGTCTTCGAGCTCCATTTTGAGTGAAAAAGACTGATGACTTGCTGTGACGGTGGGATGTTGTTACCTGGTAACAATAGAAAATTTAAGTTAATACAAATAATAAAAAAAAAATACTGTAACGAAGAATCGTATTTTTAACTGTAAAAGTAATGTATTGTCAGGAACCAACATGTTTTATTTCAGATACAACGATATGAGAGAGATAGTAATACAAATTCAACAGGTAACTTATAGTAACTTTAATTAAAACTAGTACAATGTCCCAAAATAAACACATGAACCTCACGTTTGCAATATTTTGGTCTAAAAACTTTTTACCGCGCTTCTGTTTGCGTTTAAACAAAACACAAACAGACCGACTGTGATCGTAACCGCTGCCGTAAATCTAACGAACCGTTAATTTTTGCTCATTTTTCTCCTTCAGCCCGACACTTGTAAATATTGCCAGCTGCCTACTTCATCCGATGGCCACGAATACTTTACAATGCACTCATTCAGAATGTGCTAGCTTACGTGGCTCGACATATTTTTGAAAATTATTCTTACAAACTGACCTTTCTCTAGGCAAATGTTACGCTTAAAGGCCGAAGTCTAGAAAGTTGTAAGTTTTATTTATGCAACTGAATTTAGAAACTGCATCATGATTTTTAAAGTTAGAATCGCAACGGATAAAGTTAAAAACTGTTTAGGAAATCCAGAGAGTCAATCCCTAGTTAGGTTACAAGTTTAGTACATTCAGTAGTCTCATCAATATTTTTTCGCGAGGTAGTAACCAATATCCATACGTCATCTATCTGTGAAAACTTTTACTTGCATATTATTATCACAATGCAGATACCTACTCCTCCATTTTCTATTTTTTTTTTCTCAGTGGACGTTTACAATTATAATCTCCACTCCACTAACAACCCTCCATTTTTGATAGAGGATAGTATCCAGTCATTATCACAAACGAGGACTTACATTGTGTCAGCTAAGGCGAACTTCTGGCGTGGACAGTCCTGCAACAATAGAAACGGTTTGTTACTCATTTGTAAACGTTAAACCCTACTGTAAACAATGGCCAACATTAGCAGCTTCTTTGTGAGGATGGCGCGAACTGACGTTTGTTTTTATACCTTGTATTTACTTACGAGTAATAAGACTAATGGTGAAAATACTTGCAAGACTTGGGAGTATTTTATTATGGATTTTTTTGCAGTATAATGGCAGCAGTTACAATTACTTCTGTATTTCCAAATGGGATAGGCATAGTACACAAAACGTTGCATAGACAAAACCATGTCTATTTTAAGTTTTTTATCCTCTTTAAGCATTTTTTACGTTTTAAGTTAAGAAGTAGTGACAAGTTGCTAGCCTGTCGCTTAAAGTATAAGTACCTTAACCAATTTCCTTAGCCAACTCTTACGAATCTTACGATGCACGGTGGAAATAGCGAAAAATAAACATCGTGAATATTTTCCAAGTATTTTGAAACGGGTCTCACGTGGAACGCAACTTCGAAGTTAAATTTGAAAACATTTACGTATCGTGATTTAGTACGGTAACATCGGAAAGTTGCGGAAGTTTTAAAGAACTTGAATTTTTGTTGCGATACTTTCTCAATTCGGATCCAATCTTTGTCAAGCAAACTTATATACATAAGGGCCGTTCTCCAGCCGTACGATTTTTCGTGTTCTGAAGTTCAACTACGAATGGTATGTCACAGTGACATTTCTTGTGAAAAGGTACAAAGTGGCACAGATATCAAATTCTTTGACTGTACATACCTACTATGCTTTTTTGTTGTTTCTTATGTCGCTTTTTCTAATTCTACCCCCGTCTCATAAATGAAGTGTGACTAAAATTCATTGGTTCAAGAGAAATTGATTAATAAAATTAAAAGCTAGAAACAAAATAAGTAAAAACTTCATTGTACGAGAAAAAACACGAAACAAGATGTAGTAATACAAAGGCGAACTCTTACAGCCAATTTTAAGCTGTAAAATACTCATAACATGGATATAACTTCCTTTTCGAATCGCCTTGACACGACCGTGTCGGTTAAATTAAATTGAATTTAAACCTTGTTGCTGGTATGTTATGGTTAGATTTAAACCTCACGGTCATATTTACCCGGTTGGAAAATGGTAGCTAGTATACAACCTATTTCTACTAGGTACTTCAATGCAACGCTATTAACGACCCAAGGGATTGTCTAAGTAGAACAACTGGATCAATTTCATTTTAAAATAGCTCTTGTTTCAGGGTGGAGTTCTTTTCCCAGAGGACTTTCATGTATTTCTGCTGCGAAATAATTATTATGTTTATTTTAAGAGATTCATGTGCTGAGCGTGAATGGGTGCGTTAGGAGATGAAAGCCTAGAAGCACGTTTTGTAACCAAATTGGGGATTTTGTTAAAAAGGTTAGGACAAGAATATCCAGGACCGAAGAGTATGTATGAAGATATTAATTAATGTGGATAATGAGATGTAGTTCGGTCAGGATCGTAGCCAGTGGAATGAAAAAGTCTGCTTACCCCGGTGGGAACGAGGTGTGTGGTATGTATGCCCGCGATTCTTTTTATGTTGAATTTCCTTATCGTTGTCCTCCTAGGATAGACATGTATATTTCCAAAACTTTGTAGTTTTTCAAAACGCACCACAAGTTTACGTACGAGTACCAAATATCGTTGAAATCAAGTGACGTTTATAATTTTTAATTTTATTTTGTTTTAGCTTAAAAGTACTTTATACTATTCAGAACTTGTAACTCGAAATTTTCCCGAACTTTGTCATACTACAATTCGTGTTTCAAGGAAAACCATAATTGATCAGAAGCAAAGATATCTGTAAAGAAAGAAAAATAAAGAAAGAGCTCGCGGAATAATTTGCCTTTTCACTAGACTAGAAAATAGCTAGATAGTTAGTCTTGAGTTGTTCAGAAATATAGCACAATACCTTTTGTAGTATCAATTTTTTTTTCAGTAGGATTTTGTTAAAAAATTGTGAGTGTACAATTATTTTCCCATGCATATTTTCCAAATGTAGCTCTGTTTTAGTCGGTGTCTTTTTTTGCTTTTGTATTTCACCATCTTGCACTTTTGCCATGGTTCGGTCGTGGTTCGGTCTATGAAACATTTTGTGCACTCTGTCTATCTCATTTGGGAATACAGGCGTGATTTTGTCTATTTTAGTTACAGAGTTAACTAAAAAAAACCTTCCATGGCTTTAGTTCTACGTAAAAGAAGTTACTTGAAAAGGTCGTAGCTGATTGAATTTTAACTATTCAAGGGACTTGTCAATGGTTATTAATAGAATTCCCTAGACAGGAAAGGTTACACTGAGCAGGTAAAGAGCTTGATTAGGAGTTTTTGTACATACATACATATTCTCACGCCTGTATTCCCAAGAGGGATAGGCAGAGCACGTGAATTCAAAAATCCAGTGCCACATTTAGCAATTTCAGGGTAACCAGATGGTTAAACGTGATATTGCAGTGACAGGTTACTAGCCCATCGCCCACAATACACTAACCCTTTCCCAGAGTCGACTCTTACGACACCCACGGAAAGAAAGGGGGAGGTGCTATTCTAACCCGGCACCACACTGGATACGGAGTTTTTGTTGCCCAATGAAATTCATATCTAAGACTAACAGTATTTAACAACAGGTCCCGTGTGGTGTCGGGTTTAGCATAACACCTCTCCATTTCTTCCGTAGATGTCGTTAGAGGCGACTAAGGGTTAAGGTAATATGTTTTAGGCTATAACTTATATACCTATTATACCTGCCAACTGAAAACCTAAAAATAAGATAGAAGCGGCCACGGAACGTGAAATAGCCGTGATTTTTTCTATGTAGTGTTTCATGTGCTCTGCCTATCCTATTAGGGATGTTTGTATGTATTTATGTACTAACAGTATTTTGTTCACTCCTAAATATAAACATGAAATCCTCGCACTATTTCCCCGTGGGGTAGGACGGTACAACAGAGCGCTATTCGCCTCTGTTTTTAGCACACATACTTCTCTCGCTTCATTGACATTCATAGCTCTCGCAATAGAAGCTCGGTTTCGGATATCACAAGCTTGGGGACTAATATTGGGTGAGTTTAACCTTTTAAAACTTTTTTATTAGTGGATATACTTTTAAGTTCGTTACAATGCGATAGATTTGCTTTACTTTGTGTATCACTGGACAATTTTTACACCAATCACCTAGTCCCAAAGTAGGCAATTTTAATGCCTGTTTTATGGGTACTAAACAACGGATAAACTTACTTATATATAGATAAACATCCAATACTCGAAAGCAAACATTCATATTCATCATTTGACGGCCGGATAGCCCAGCGGTTAGAGAACCTGACTGTGAAGCTTGAGGTCCCGGGTTCGATCCCCGGTCGGGGCAGATGTTTGTATGATGAATACGAATGTTTGCTTTCGAGTCTTGGATGTTTATCTATATATAAGTATGTTTATTCGTTGTGTAGTACCCATAACACAGGCATTATATTGCCTACTTTGGGACTAGATGATTGGTGTAAAAATTGTCCAGTGATATTTTTTTTTTTTTTTTTTTTTTTTTTNNCAAACATCTGCCCCGACCGGGGATCGAACCCGGGACCTTAAGCTTCACAGTCAGGTTCTCTAACCGCTGGGCTATCCGGCCGTCCCGTTTACCTATGAATATCTCATAAATGGTTGGTTAATGGGATTATTACTAGTACAAGCGCGTATCCTATAGGACAAAGGGCTAAATTATACCCGAAGGAGATCTGGATAGTCCATTCTTAATTCACAATGTACAGTCACGAACCGGGATTGTTGAGCCACTTGCACTGTTCGCAATTTAAACGTGTAATCAATGACCGATGTGACAGGCTAGATGTCAGCTATGGGATTAGTATTACACGACCAAGTTACAAACATAGGTAAGTGGCTCAACAATCCATTTGATCGTTGTCACCTACATGAATAAATTGATACTTAAATAAACAAAAGAACCCGATGGCCGGTTAGAAACGAGAACACAGAACGATTTTGTACGCGTTCCTCAATTTATAAGGTAAAAACATATCTCCTCAGGCGTTTTGGATCAAAGAAAGCGCTAACGTATTATGTGGATTCACAAAAAACATCTTCAAACGTCTCATTACTCCAGGGCGCGCCGAAAGGTGTTCAAACACCCGTTAAACAAGACAAGTCTGAAATACACGAGTAATTTCTAACAAAATGCATTAAGGCTAGTGTCTACTTTTTTTAATTTGCGTCTAAGGCTAAGCACGCACTACGACTTTTTGTCACGCGACAATTTTGTCGCAGAAATGCAACGTAAGGCTCAATTCACACCAGAAGAGCAGCGCAGCGCGGCGTAGCGGAGCGCAGTTTCAGTGTCATGAGAATTTCAACTTTATTTTCATTACAATAAGACTTATTATCGCATGAGAAACTCTAACGATGTGCGCGGATGCCCGCGGATCCGCGGGAATCCCAGCGCATTCCATAAACAAAGCCGTGCGACTGCGCGAGCTGTCGCGGGAATGCCCGAGGACGCTCGAGTAGTCGCGACGGCCGCTGTCAATACATTATGTCAATATGTCAATGATTATGTAAATTCCAGCGACTTTCTACGCATTCCAGCGGCTTCTCGAGCAGTCGCAGGAATCCTCGCGCATTTTCCACGGAGCGGGTCGCTGCGCTACGCCGCGCTGCGCTGCTCTTCTGGTGTGAATTGAGCCTATGGGTTTATATTATGTCATCGCGCGCACTATGATGAAAAAATCAGTATGGACAGCGCTATTTTTTACAAAAAGTTTTTTGACAAAAGACTTTTTGACAAAAAGTCGTAGTGCGCGCTTAGCCTAACGAAGCCCTCCTTTGAATCGTGGTGTAAAATAGGGTGCGTTGCGATTTCAAAGGGTTATGACGAGAACAGCTTACCTAAACCTATTTTCTTAGTCGCCTCTTACTACATCCACGGAAGAACTGGAGAGGTGTTACAGTTAATAGTAAAGGTATTCAAAAATATTGATCCAGCTGACATTAGTAAAATATCCCGTCTCAATCCTACTAAGATGAACGTAGACGACATAAAGAAAGAAAGAAAGAAAGAAAGACATTTATTGACAACATTAACATAACGACTACGACCAAAATATTTGTTGTTATTTTGTTATGTTAGCCAGCACAATTGTGATAAAATTGTTTCAAAAAGGTAGCTTAGTCGTCTTACCTGCTCAGGCGCTACAAAAAAGGGCGTTTAATATTGTAACAATCTCAAACTAACTGTAGACTGTATATCAGAAAATCACAATTTTACAAGCGACTCAGGGGACATTACAATGCTGTATGTGACACAATTCGTGTGCTTTGCGTATACTCCGTTTATTTTAAGATTTGAATTTTAACTGTCAAAACCTCACGTATTTTTAAGTAAACACAAGGCATTGTCGCAAATGCTGACACCGTTTGTATTGAAATCATTATAACAAACAGTAATAAGTGTTATTTCACTAATCATTATCTGGTTTAACCTTTGGATTCCAGAGAAAAATTCAATTTTTCCGTTGAAATTTCAAAACTTAAAATAAACAGAGTATTATTTCTTCTATTTGGAATTGTAGGCGTGTAATTTGTGTATGCTTTGTCCTCACTCACTCCGTTTTACGGTACCTAATAACAGTTTTAGGTATCAAAGCCTTGAGAGAGAAATCATTTACGTTTGTTGAATTTCGTATTTACTAAAGGTTTCTCTTCTAAGTCTTTGATAGAATTAAAGCTAGCACAGGGCTTTTTGTGACGACGGCGCTCTCTCAATTAGTGTCTTTCAATCTTTTGTTCAGTTCTTTTTCATGTAAATGCTATTTGTCATTTTTAGCCTTTTTAGGGTTCCGTACCCAAAGGGTAAAAACGGGTTACTATGACTTTGCTGTTCGTCCGTCCGTCGCCAGGCTGTATTTTAAGAACCGTGCTAGCAAGACTATTGAAATTTTCGCAGATGATGTATTTCTGTTGCCGCTAAAACAACAAATACTAAGGATAAAATAAAATAAATGGTTAAGGGGGCTCCCATACATACAACACTGGTGATTTTTTTGGTTTTTTTGATAGATATAAATTACGGTAAGAGATGGAAACTTGAAATATTCACTGATTATTAAGTTGTATATTTACTTTAAAAGTAAACAATTTAACTTAATTAAATACGTTTTTAAGAGTCCATGCAAAAAACGTAACTTTTTGCAGTTTTGGCACGGAACACTTCAAGCGCGAGTTTAAGTCATACTTGGCTGGTTTTTGTCTTTATTAAATCTTCTCTTCACAATAAAAATGTATATTACCCCGGTAACCAAATCTTTCCACGGCTAATTGTACAGTCACAAACAGGGATTGTTGAGCCACTTGCCACTGTTCGCAATTTAGACGGGTAATCAATGACCGATGTGACTGACAATGTTATCAATTGGATTAGTATTACACGACCAAGTTACAAACATAGGTAAGTGACTCAACAACCCCTGTTTGCGATGGTACATTCTATGTCACCGCTTGAAATCAAAAGTTGTTAAAAGACGGTTTGTAAGTTATACCTTTGCAGAGAAATTCAAATGTACAGTATGTGCCCCCACTTACCTATCCAGGCAATTCGGTGTTTTGAACGCGCACCACTACTAATACAAAGTTTGTCTAACTATTTTTAGCAAAATCAAAATGAGGTAGTTCATGATATTAATATTTCGCTAAAAATAGTTAGACAAACTTTGTATTAGTAGTGGTGCGCGTTCAAAACACCGAATTGCCTGGATAGGTAAGTGGGGGCACATACTGTACCTATAAGATTTAATTTGACGAGTTTTATATGCAACTGTTCTGTCAATTTTATTTCTGATCTCTTGATAAAATTATGTAGAGCATCGGATTAGTATAAATAATAATAAAATAAATATCACTGGACAATTCACACCAATCACCTAGTCCCAAAGTAGGCAATTTAATGCCTGTGTTATGGGTACTAGACAACGAATAAACTTACTTATATATTGATAAACATCCAAGACTTGAAAGCAAACATTCGTATTCATCATACAAACATCTGCCCCGACCGGGGATCGAACCCGGGACCTTGAGCTTCACAGTCAGGTTCTCTAACCGCTGGGCTATCCGGCCGTCATAGTATAACACGTCTCCATTTCTTCGCGGATGTCATAAGAGGCGAGGCGGAAACAGATTTTAGATATGCTTTTAGGCGACACGCTAGCAACCTGTCATAATTATAATATCACTTTCATATTGTGTTTCTTAAACCTGCCTGGAAATGGCTGGAAAGCGCGATATAGTCATAATTCTGTTTACCTTTCTACTTAGATGCCTAACGTAACCTAAATCGCGTCGCTTGTTTTTTTCGTCCAACATATTTATTCGGGTCCCTAAATCCCAATCGAATATCTGAATGTGATCGCAGTAAATCGGTAAGCAGGTATCCTTCGGGGAAATTCGAAAGGGAACGGACCAATCACAGCGCACGATTAGAGCGACCGTGATTGACAGACCAATCACGGGAGGGTATTCAAAAATAAATAACCGTTAGCGGCCCTTTGAAAGCGCTAGTTATTAAAATAGTGTTTAAAATTGTAATAGGATCAAATCTAAAATTATGCTAGAAGTGGCTGTGAACCGTGAAGTACTCATAATCATGGTTCTGTCTATGTCACGTTTCGTATGCTCTGCCTACCCCATTTGGAACATAGGCGTGATTGTATGTTTGTATGTCTAAACATGTTCGGGATTAGAACTTTCTGTACGTAGTGCTATAACCTATTCTGTGGCGTGGCGACATACTTTTTAATGTTGGCCCTGCACAGACAACAGACTATCCGCGACGGACTTTTTAGTCTGTGAAAATAGAACCTATGGAATTATATGCAGTAACGCACACGACGCGCAAAAGGTCCGGCGCACAATCCATGCAGACTTTTTGTGCGCCGCAGACTCGATCGCACAAAAAGTCTGTCGTCTGCGCTGCCCCATAATGTGTACCTAAGATTTTTAAAACAACTAGTGGTACTGTTTGTTCAAAAGTTTCAAACGTTATATTAGGGAGGTGTAAAACTGTAAAATATATTTATGGAAGCAGTTGAAGCGTTCATGTTGAGGCGATGTTTTTAACTCAACGCGTAAACTTATAGTTTTATATTCGAGCGTTCATGAGTGTGGTTTTAAAAAATAATTGAAGGCGAATGTTATAGTAAAATTAAGTGTCCTTAAGAGGATAGGAGTCGAGCCACTTCTCCATACAAACGTAGTCCCCTGTTTTCTCCGTGAATAATGACATTAGAGCAAAAAAAATTTTTTTATTAAATTTGTATCTGTTGTGGCTATGCCCTACGATTTGCTTTTATCGATTTTCTATTATTATTTTTTTTTTTTATTTAGAATATCGATGAAAGCAAATCGTCGGGGCATAGCCACAACAGATACAAATACATAATTATAATGTAAAAAAAAAATTGCTCTAATGTCATTATTCACGGAGAAAACAGGGGACTACGTTTGTATGGCGAAGTGGTGCGACTCCTATCCTCTTAAGCTTTGATTTCAACTAAATACCTGCCGTGTTTTCTAAATAAATGGACTTAAGAGAAGATAGGAAGGTAAGAGTAGGTAGGTAAGAAAAAAAAATCCCTAAAAGTACCCATATTTTATTTTTATTTAGCCTAATATATCCCACTGCTGGGCAAAGGCCTCCCCTTTCTTCCACCCATAAAATTAAACAATCATACTCTTCAAAATACCCATAAACTAAACAAGTTCGTTACGCCTAATGTAATTGTTAACTATAAAATTAAATATCCAAGCAGTAACGTTACGATTTAACGTTCGGTTTGTAATTGTAACGTAACATGCGCATGCGGCGCCATTTTTGTTTACGCGCGTTAATGGTGTTTTAATCCACGAATAAAACGCTAATGTTTCATCCCGCGCATCAACAGAGCTAAATAAAGAACTAGTGGTTTGTTAAGTCGTGGGCGAAAATATCTTCTGCAACTCAGCAAAATTTTATTTCGATTTAGCCGACGTTATGGAAATAAGGGAAGGTTGTAGTGGAATAAAGCGGAAACAATCACTTCTGTATAGAGGTACTACTTTAACAGACACACATACATACACACGGCTCTATTCCTAAATGGGTCATAGGTACATACGAAACGTTACTAATTTTTATTTTCTTCCGTGTAAGTCCCTAGAGGCGACTAAGGGATAGGTTTAGGTATGTTTTAGATGACAAGATTGCAACCTGTCACTAATTAGATACACTTGCCAATTTAATACCTAAAAAATATGCTACAAGTGGCAAACGTACAATAGTCATAGTTTTGTCCATGTTACTTTTTGTGTGCTCTGCCTACCCCATTTGTGAACACAGGCGTGATTTGTGTGTGCGTTACACAGTCAAAACCAAAACTAGGTATGTTCTTCATGTTTCGCAGCCACTTCTAGCATATTTATAGGTTTTAAATTAATAATTAAAAGTATGCTTATAGTTGGTGTGGTCACATAGAAAGGATGGATGAAAGAAGATTGACTAAACAAATTTATACGGGGAATGTGGATGGGTGCAGTGGGAGGGGAAGATCTAGACGGACGTTCCGTGACCAAATCTCGGACGTTTTAGAAACAGGTCAGGTCAAGAGTACCCGAAACCGATGAGCATGTATGAGGAGATTAATGAATGTAGATGAAGCAAAAGAGGTATGTCAGGATTGTAGCGAGTGGAACAAAGTAGTCTCTGTCTACCCCTGTGGGAAAGAGGCGTGAAGTTATGTATGTATGTATGTATTTGTATGTTTTTAAATTAATAGGTATAGTAGTGACGGGACGCTAGTCTGTCGCCTAAAGCATACCTAAACCTCTATATCTTTATTCACCTCTTACTAGGTACATCTACGGAAGAATTGAGAGGTATAATTCTAACCCGACATCACACGGTAAAAATACCTTGCTCGCTTTTCGCTCGTTGGCTCGATATGTTTCGAGCCAATTCGAAACCCATCATCGAGAGCGCTTCGGCAGCTACAGTAAATGATATCCAGACACGCTTGTATTATAATTATGTTTTGTTTCACCACTAACTCAGTATGTCAAGGCAATTTCATGTAAAGGTCCGCCGTGTAATTGTATGGTATAAAAAAAAGAATTCAATTTGAATCGTTTAAAAACAATCTTTGATTGCTCAGTAAAATTAATATGGACTAGGTATTAAATAAGTTTCTTTACTACTACGTAATATTTACACGCAGTAAAATATTTAAATTTGAGTCATTTATAAAGTATTCAATATCACGATATTTTATTCGCAGCTCAAGTCCCTCACGGTTTGATTACTTATTTTGAAGTAGGTGACATTTCAATGTTCACTGCTTGCAGCAGCAGCGCTCGTCAACGACATGTCGCATGTTGCTTTTACGGTCATATTTTTGAACCTGGCCGCGTTCTTAGCAATCAAAGTTGCTAAGAAGTAGTTGCCGCGCTATGTCTTCTGAAAAAATTATATAAGTTTCATATTATCCGAAAATGCCAGTCGATTTGTCATTTTTTTACAATTGCAATATCGTGCCAACGTCACTATTAACTGTATTTAAGTGTATCCTTACCGAAAGTTTACAGTAACCGTACCTAATCGTTAGTGACTACGTAAGCGATTTGTACGAAGAAGTTTACATTGCCGCTATCTATCTACTAGCCGCTTCTTTTGCAAGTAAATAACGATAGTATGCGTCCCGTAGGACAAATTATTTATATACACACATCACGCCTGTATTTCCAAATGAAGTAAAGTAGGCACGCGAAATGTTGCGTAGACAAAACAAATCTTATTTCACATTACTTTTTAACACTATTATTATATTTTTAGGATCTTATTTGACATTTTTAATAGTGGCAGGTTGCTAGCCTATCGCCTAAACATATACCTGTAGGAATGACTGCGTGTAAAGGGAAGTAACAGATGTATGAAAGAGACGAAATGAGGGAAAGGGTCAGAGATAGGAATGACAGTCTGTAACAAAAGACCGATTAAAAGTGATTTATTGAGAAGAAAAGTCTTATTATTCAATATCCCGGTCCTACATACCTCTTAAGCTATTTTCTTAGTCGGCGCTTACGACATCCACGGAAGAAATGGGGAGGTGTTACTCTAAATCCGACACTACACGGCTCAAATTATTTATGGAATCGCTAGTGACTAATATTGGTACACAAATGTTGAACGAAAACTATTCGAAGTGCGCTTATTTGCTTTTAAATTTAATGTAGTAATTCGATGGCAGCAAAGTAAAGACGGACATCTACATTTTAGCAAAAAAAGTTTTTTTTACAAAAACTCGCTTATTTTAACCATATCTACAAGTCTGCATTAAAATAATTTTAAATTTCCAAATAATTTAGAAAATTTCATACGTAAATGATGACATCTACACACAGTTTAAAAAAAACATCGCTGTAGAAACGGACATTTGAACTTGACCGCTTTTACTTCGCTACTTTTAAGTGGTGACTTAAACGTTAACAAAGTCATCTGCCACTTGTCACGTTGTATTATGTACAGGTTTATGACATAAACACGGATATCTGCCAGTTGTCCGTTTCTGCGTTAAAAAAAATCCACATTTCTTGAACAATTGTGTTTTTTTGCTTGCTTTTATATGGACATTTTCATATTTTTCAAACACTTAACTAAAAAAATGATTTTAAGAATTTAAAAATTAACATTGTTTGTTTTTCTGATTCAAGTAGACGTCAGGATTTTTTGTTATTTACATTAAAAATACTTTGATCATATACTAATAAATGACGAATTTAATATTTTTTCTAGATTAACAAAAGATATACAATCCATTCAGGCCACAAATCATCAATATATCCATTTTAAAACGTAATCGATATGTATGTCAAAACGACAATATTTACGCCGCATGAATGGTGTTACTGTGTTGGCTGGGGTAAAAAAACCAGCCAAGTGCAAATCAGACTCGCGCACAAAGGGTTCCGTACCTATTTGACTAGGTAAAGTAGAGATTAATTGCGGTTTATTACTTATTAAAAAAAAGATCGTCAAAAACATGTTTGTTGTATCTGAGCCTCCCTAAATAATAATTTTTTTTTTTTTCAGTATTTGTTGTTGTAGAGACAATTTAAATACATGTCATAATCTGTGAAAATTTCAATTGGTTAGCTATCACGATTCTTGAGATACAGCTTGCATAATGGAAACCACTAAAAACGGCCAAAATATCAGGTTTTTTGCAAGTGATCCCCCCATAATTATTATTATTACATTGATTTCATTATTTTTATTATAATGGCAACGTAAATATGGCATGGTGGCATCATCTGTGGAAATTTCAGTAGCCTATCTTTTACAATTCTTGAGTTAGATCCTGGAGACTTAAAGACAGACGGACAGTAAAGTCCTAGTTATGGGGTCCCGTTTTTACCCTTTGGGTACGGAACCCTAAAAAATTATCAACTTAATAAAATTGCGAAGGTGAATAAAAAGTATATCTTAGATTTTAAATCTACTCTGAGATATTAGTGATGTGTATTACCAGTACCAAGAGCACAAGCAAACGGCTTATTTAAGTCAATGAGAATTTGATAATGCTCAAGGACTCGGGAAAACTTATTGTGAAATTTACCGATTACTATAGCAAAATACAATAAATTAATATCTTGTGCAAGCAACATTGAATACCATCAACATACCATGATTTTTACGGAAACATTAATCATCTTTTAAGTTCCAAATCATTGCATTTTGATCTATTTTTTCCTATCAAAGGTATAAAAATATTGTTGATTTAATTAAGTAAAAAAAAGTTATCATTATTTGAGGATTACATTTTTTTTAATTTGATTTTGTCTTTAAATGCCAATCTACGTTTAATTAAGTTGATATTTTGTTATTTACCAATGTACCCATAAATACTCATCCAGAATATTGCTTTTAAGCATAACAATTGTAGTAAATGATAAGTAAAACAGAAATAAATCGATTAAGTATTTTAATATAATGTATTTTACCTGTTTTGGTAACGAAATAAACGAAATTATCTCATTTCAGATCTAATGATTAGTGGTAAGATGACTCATTTCTAAATATGACTAAAATTTCAAAAACAAAGTAGATAAAGACATCTACAAAAAAATACATAAAAAAGGAAATTATGCTTTTTATATGTTACTTAGTTTATCTTTAGGGTGAATATCACAGCACCGTTTTTTACATGTCCGATGTGAGAATCGCAGTGTAATGTGCATATATTTTCCTCAAATTTTTAT
>BHDV01000201.1:22188-33690 GCA_005406045.1 Adoxophyes honmai
AGTAAAAAACGTTATTTTAATGCAATATGCAAAATTTCATGTTAATCGGTCCATTACTCTCAAAATAGTCACACTTTTTTAGTATTTACGCTCTCCTGTAAAGTTGCGTTTTTGTAGATATCTGTTTTTACTTTGCTGCCATCGAATTGAAATGCGATTTGCGACGGCTATTCATGTTGGTGGTACTGCGGTTGACAAACGTGAAGTCACTGCTCTAGTTCATGTCGTCACCGTTGAATATTATTTGATAAACACAAAGAAACCTAGTGTCGTCGACAAGTCGTTGTAAGCAGCTGCTGCGTGCGATTGCGATAGAAAAGTCACCTGAAGTTTAAAAATTCTAATATTAGTTTCTAGTTAGTAAAAAATCGAACAGAAATGTAATAACAGTTTTTCATCAACGACTCTATTGTAAAAAAAACTCATTCATTAGGAACATTTACAGACTTAGGTATAAAAACTGGTTGACTTTTCAATTTAAAATAACGTTTCTACAAAAACTTCGTAAAGATTGCAATTCGAATACGTATAATATTACACATACCTAAGGAGATTAAAGATATTACAATATTATTATTAGTATATTTATTACAATCTCAGGTTAGATTTTTACAATGCTTATATAAAAGTAATAAAATAAAATAAATTACAAAATAATATATACAAATATTATAAAAACCTAAGCTAGGGAGCCGTCGGTAACGGGGCAGGACCCAAGCTACCGGCAGTTATATATTATTATCACGCCTGTATTCCCAAATGGTGTTGGCAAAGCACACAAAACGTGATATACACAAACCCATTTGTGTCCACTTCTATAATTTAGGTTTAAAACAGATAGAAGAAGTATAATAGTGACAGGTAGGTTTTTTCAATAAATAAAGTGTACCTTAACTTATATCTAAGGTCGCTTCTTAAGGTAACCACGTAAGAAATGGAGAAGCGTTATTCTAAACTCGATACCACGCTATAATGGACAAATTTGAAATTTTGTAGGTATTTTTGTATTTTTGAATTACCTAGATGCTTTTTGATTCAATATTGGGATGTAAATTTTACTTTGACTACAAATTCAAATAATCCCTTCAAATATTCAAAGGTTGGCAGAGATCCCTTTAGGGATAAGTCCGCCTTTGTATTCTGAAGTTTTTATTTGCAACTTCTCTGTCTTCTTTATCTGTTTGTATATTAACGAGTTTTTTACTTTAAATACCTTATAAGTTCGTCTGTCATAAGTCATAAAGGTAATTAACTGACAACATTTTCCTGGTACCTTTCATAATCAACAATCGCGTGCGCTGTCACGATGCGTGTAGCTGTCATTATTCAACTTGTAATTAATAGTTACTTTGTTGGCCCAATTATTAAATCATTACGTTTGTTTCCATGGCGTGATAACCAACAAAACTGTTCCAACGAGTAGCTAAAAGAAACTTTTTATGTTTTGTTTAGTTTGAGAAGTGTCGTAGCACGACAATAAGCGCAAGTGGTGCCGGGTTTAGAATAAAATCTCTCCATTTCTTCCGTGGATGTAATATTAGGTTAAGGTATATTAAAGGCGACAAGCTAGCAACCTGTCACTATTATACCTGCCAACTTAAAACCTCTCAAAGTTAAAAT
Organism: Adoxophyes honmai; assembly: GCA_005406045.1. Lineage (NCBI taxonomy): Eukaryota > Metazoa > Arthropoda > Insecta > Lepidoptera > Tortricidae > Adoxophyes > Adoxophyes honmai. The sequence goes on from BHDV01000201.1 coordinate 23,809, forward strand.
GTTTGAAGTAACCAGTGTGGTGTCGGCCTTAGAATAGCACCTCTCCATTTCTTCCATGGATGTTGTAAGAGGCAACTAAGGTTAAAGTAAGCTTTAGCCGACAGGCTACCAACCTGCCACTATTGGGTGAATATTCGGGCGTTCGAACCGCTGTCATTATTCTCAACACTTGTTTATCAGATTCTTTAAGAAATGTGTATAATAATAGTCTAGCGTGTATCTATCTATAAAGCAAAGACACTATGTAACACACTTATTGTACCAATTTCTTAAGAAATCTGATAAAAAAGTGTTGAGAATAATGACAGCGGTTCAAACGCCCGAATATTCACCCAATAGTTATGTTATGGTTTTGTCTGTGCATTGTTTCGTGCGCTCTGCCTACCCCATTAGGAAATACTTAGAATGTATTTTGCTACCCATTTGCTTGCGCCACAAAGCTCATCCATATTGTCTGCCATCCGTGGCAATGATTGCTATTTGTTTCTTTCCCACAAAGAAAATCGCTTCGACTGTTCTTTCGCCACAAAAGACTTTCGATCCATCGAAGCAGATACAAACGATCGCATTTAATTGCCGAAGCACGGAAGTGCAGTAGCAAGTTGCTGCGGAAACTGCACTCGCTAAGAATTTATTTCTTGTCTTCCACGTATATCTGCTTCGATGTTCTACCGATTCGTGTAGGAAGTTAAAAAGACTCTTTAGAAGAAGTACGGACCTACTTGCATACGTTATGCCTTTATTTCCAAATAAGGTAGGCAGAATAAAACGTTATGCTACGTTTACACGCTTGGCAAGTCTACACAAGCATCCACAAACGCAAGCGTGTAAATAGGCTGTTAGGCGTGGCTTGCAAGGACTTTTGTATGGTAAGAGCGCTTGCAAAGGCTTGGAGCTTGTGGAGGTTTGGCAGTCTCGGCAAGCGTGTAAACGTACCATTACATACTCACAACCATAATAGTGGCAGTTAGGTAGCTTTTCGTCTAGCATACTTTAAAAATCCGTGGAAGAAAGAAGGTGTTATTCTAAGCGCAAGATCACACGACTAATTCAAACATAATTTAACTATGTACGATTCGCGTACTCTGCCTACTTAATTTGGACAATGGGTATACAGGCGTGATTATGTATGATTGAATACAAAATAAGTACCTATAAAATATTTTTTTAAAGTATCGTATTTTCATATAAATGAAAGCTTAATTGCGTTTCTGAAAAAAAAAAATACTTTTATTGTGAAAAGTTAAAGAAATAATATTTAAAGCTATTATTTTCCTTATCTTTCGGCAATGTTTAACTAAAATTCCTTATATTTATGTTTACGCAGGACTCAATCACGGTATTTTTTAATTACCTCTCGACGTTTCGACCGCGTTACAGCGACCGTGGTCACGAGTTGACCACGTTGAGTTGTTGAGTCAACTCGTGACCACGGTCGCTGTAACACGGCCGCAACGTCAAGAGGTAATTAAAAAATACCGTGATTAAGTCCCGCGTAAACATAAATAATATGTGTGAGAATCACGAAAGTTTAAAACAGTATAAAATTCCTTAACAAAAAATAACCGTCTTGTTCAATCACTAAATTCAAAAGTTTTCAGCTTTCAGCTGTCAACTGTCAGCTGTCCATAGATAAAGAAAAACACGGAAATGAAGCAGGCTATTACGGTAGAGGTTTTTCTCTATAAATGTAGAGGGGAGTTCTGTTGACCGATAAAAAATGATCGTCAAAAATCTGTACCGATATTTCAAATTCAGAAACAATGACGCAGATCCTTATCAAAGCTTTTTGCAATAATCGGATAAACATCGTTATGCCATCGATGGGTCGTAATCGGCGGCTCGTAAATCTTATCTATCAAAAAACATGAAGCAGTGAAAATTACCTTTGACGGCACTGACTGTACTCAAAATAAACCACTCATGAAAAAATGCAAAATGGCGCCGGCAAAATTAAATAATGATACTTTGTCTAACGCACTCACTGATTTATCCGTGAGTGAGATTTAAGCTGGGTCCACGCTACGCGAGCCGTGCACGAGCCGAGCGCAAAACTCCCTATATAGACGGCTCATTCGAGGCTTGTAAGTCGGTCCACACTATACGAATATGTGTTCGGCTCATGCTCGACTCGCGTAGCGTGGACCCAGCTTTAGAATATCACTTCACTGGGTCTGTGTATACTTAACATAAAATGTGCTCTAAATACATACATAAATGTTCTCACGCCTGTATTCCCAAGAGGGGTAGGCAGAGCACATGAATTCAAAAATCCAGTGCCACGTTTAGCAATTTCAGGGCAACCAGATGGTCAAACGTGATATTGCAGTGACAGGTTGCTAGCCCATCGCCCACAATATACTAACCTATTCCCAGAGTCGATCCTTACGACACCCACGGGAAGAAAGGGGGAGGTGCTATTCTAACCCGGCACCATACGGGACCTCTACACCTCGGGACGGGTGCTCTAAATATTATAACAAAATGTAATGTCAATTTTTATACCCTATTCACGGAGACAAGTTAATATAGCGCTCTCTCTCTGTCACGTAATCCCACAAAAATGACAAAGACATTAAGTCTACGGTGTTTGACGATTTCAAAAAACGTGTTCGCATCTGGCTATTACAAAAGTGAATTTAACGCTTAACTTTACATACAATGGTAGTCAAGTGTAGTATGAAAAAATATTATTATACATAATCAAGTTGAATGTATACGTTCTTAAAAGTTATTGTACCTGCGTCGGTTGAAAGTCCTCCATCGTTACACAAAAACAATATTCATTCTTTCATCCCTTTGTTATTCTTAGCTAAAAGTTGGATGTTGTATAATTTTACATCAATACAAACCAAGAACGACTTTGTGTTGACTGTTCATTTAATTTTTTTCAAGGAACTAAGTACATAAAATAACCAAGAAGTTAAAGTATACACTGAACGAAGACGGTATTTTGCATACAGTATATTAATATCACAGAGGGCGCACACATTTTTTACGAACGTAATATAAGATCAGGTGGGGGAAGAGAAATTCAGGGACAGGGCAGGGGTAAGAGGCACCACAGACCATAACTCGTCGAGTTATGAGTGATTATGGTCTGCAGAGCCCTCTTATCCCTGCGTTTCTCTTCCCCCAACTGACCTTAGTGGTTTTGGACCAATGTTTAAAAAATCGTGAAATGTAAACTAACTCATATTTAGCCATGAAAAAAATATGGTTAGACTAAACATATTCTGTAAATTTACAATAAAATTGTTTCATTTGTAATTACATTAAAATCAATGAGAAAAAAAAATAAAGTAATGGTTCAACTTTGAAATTATGTCAAATGATATTTGAATAATAAAAACCAATAATTTGATTCATGTTAATCCGTTAATCCCCAGTAGACTATTATTGTCTATCAGATAATAACAAGTTTATATCGTTTATGGTAAATTTTAATGGAAAATTTTCAAGTGAAAGACAGCTCTGACGCGTATTTTTGTGAAAACCCTTCAACAAATTGGCTAAGTAAATGAAATCTGTGTTGCTAATAAAATATTTTTTTCCGTTGATCCCTAGAAAAAGAGTTTATTTATATGTTACAGTAGTTTTTCTTTAAAAACTTAAGGATTTATAGCTTTCTAAAGCATTTGAAAAACATCAAAATCACCGAATTTTGTTTGCACGCTCTTAAAGTACGGAGGTACCGTGTTGCGCTTGCAACATTTTTAATTGTATAAAATATGTATACTATACATGCAATTACGCCGGTGTTCGCAAATGGGATAGGCAGAGCACACTAAACGTGACATAGACAAAAACATGATTATGACTATCGCTTTCCAGCCACTTCTAGCATAGTTTTAGGTTTGCAAAGATGGTAGATATAGATTAGTGACAGGTGCTACCCTGTCGCCTAAAGCATACCTAAACCTATTTCCTTAGTCGCTTCTTACGAAATCCACGGTAGAAATGGAGATGTTTTATTCCATCCCGAGTCCACACGGCAATTTAAATAACAATTTAATTGAAATTTTAATTGCAATCTTATCAAAACATCGCTAGTCGTTAAAACTTCAAAAGTCGCTACTTCTAGCGACAAAGTCACTGAATTGGCAACACAAACACAGAAACTCGCGTAATCATTAGCGTTGCGACCGGTACGAAGCGTCTCGTGATAAGTTTTGTAATTAGTTGATGACTATTTTGTTTCGTGTGCGATTTTAATGTGAATGTCAATGACGATCAAGCAACTCCTTCAAACCGTACATAAAGTCCTGTCAAATCGTACATAAAGTTTGTTTACTTTAACTTAAGTACCTAAACCGACACAGTATAATTTCAGTGTGTAACTAGTTATTTTTAGTAGCTCTATGTGTGGAACGCTTTAGTCTCAGAATTCAAGAAGGAATATTAAATGCTTTTTTCCGTGGATGTCTTAGGAGGCGACTAGAGGAATAGATTTAGGTTTTTAATAGACAGACTAGCAACTTGTCACTATTGTATTTCTTTCATCTATGTTTAAACCTACAATTATGGGAAATAGTCACGGTCTTGACTATGTAGCTTTTCATGAGCTCTGAATTAAGGCATATAATATTATTATGTGTGCTATAATGTATGGACAGTTAGCGTCAAATATTGGGTCCTTACCTATGAAATTGGCGATTTTTCTTTCATACTTCCAACCATCGTAACTTCCATAACATAAAAGATATAATTACGTACTCAATATTACAAAATATTTTGACATCGTCGTTCATATTTTGACGGTCATAAATCCAAAGAATTGTATTACCAACAATTTTTTTTTAAATCAAGTTTTTTATGCTTCCGGAATTATGTATGTGATTGGTTGCAATAATTAATTGATCCATTTTTTTTTTATTAAAAGTGATTGTCATAGTTAGTTTAAAAGTGTCCTTAAACACGGACATAAGTTTTATAACGCTAACATTTTTGGTTGCTAAATAAGCGTTAAAACATTTAGTATGAAAAACGCAAATGTTGCAAAAATCTTCATACAAAACGCCAATTTCATAAGTAAGGACCTAATATTATGTTTACACTTTAGTACTTTGTCACTGTGACCGCTGTATTAATTTTATACAAGAGTGCAAATATGACGTTAAATAGAAAAGTAAACATTATATTTGACGCTGACTGTACTAACGCCGTAAAAGAAAAAGAAATAAGCTCTCGGCAAACTCAAGTGAAAAAACATAGCAATTTAACATTCTCATTGTATTTCTATTGTCTGATCAATATTGAGCCCTTTACAAGAATTCAATTTTAGACAAGGAATTCGGCAACAAAATATTCTAAACGCTAAGAAATTCATCACCTCGAATTATTGGAATTACGTTAACTTAAACGAAATATTTGTTGTTTTTAATTGAAAGACTGGAGAAAAATCTGGAGTTACGACAATCAAAAAGTATAAAAGAGATTACTTAAAAAAACTGGCCAAGTCCGTCGGTACTACCAAAAATTGCATTTTTTTTATTGTATTCTTCGAATAATACTTATTTTATTTTAATTCAATTATTTACTTTCAAAGTAGATACAGCGTTCAGCAGAGCTGTGTTGTAGCCGTGTGGAGTCGGTTTTGGAGTAACAACACTCCAGTTCTTTCGTGGATGTCGTAAGAGGAGATAGGGAGTATTTAAGGCGACAGGCAGATATTTTTTCAACTTAAAGTAAAACTAAAAAAAACCTGAAAACAATAATTTCATTTCAGCTTCGAAGTTTTAGTATGAACACACGGTCGGATTTAGTATGAATGACGGCCGATTTTTGTTATTTTACCTGTAAATACAGCTTGTCATCACTGCACTCCTTGTCTGTAACAAAAAAAAATAATTTAAAAATATGTAACTACGTAAAACGGGGTGAACAGGGATTAAAGTGACATTCAGGCTTTGATAAAAACTATAAAGTAACTTTTATATTTTACTAGCTTTCCGCCCGCGGCTTTGCCCGCGTGGAACTCGGTTATATTGCGGTATAAAGCACAACTATAAGAATACTTCTCGTTTCAAACGACACACAGCGCCATCGATCTATCATCTATCGATCAATGATCGATATCGATCTATCATCGATTGATATCGATCTATCGAGCAAACTATATTTTTGTTTTCCCTCGGGGCATAATTTTTTTCCGGGATAAAAGGTACCCTATTATTTAATCCGGACTTCTATCTTTATGTCTGCAAAATTTCAAAGCAATCGGTTCAGTAGTTACGGCGTGAAAGCGGAACAAACAAACAAAAAAACAAACAAACAAACAAACAAACAAACTCACTTTCTGACTTATAATATTAGTAAGGATAGTAAGGATTGAAATCGTAATACTTTTTTTATGATGATAAACATAAATATTTATTTAACAAAAAAAATACATTGAACTGTAAGACATCACACATTACACTTTTATTGGGGGAGTTGAGATCTCATTATGAGATGAGTGAGGAAAATTTTGAATAATGAATTTTATAGCGCCATTTGTAAGTAAGTAAGTAAGTAAGTAAACACTTTATTGTACAAAAGGAAAAAACACAAAATACAAAAAACTAAAATTAAATACAAATGAAATGGCGAAGTACAAAGGCGGACTTATCCCTTAAGGGATCTCTTACAGCCAACCTTAGAGAGGCAGAAAGGAAACGAAATTATTGAGACCGACAAAAAGAGAGGATACAATAAACATTATTTGTAATAAGAATTTGCCTGAATTTGAGGCGGAATAATATTTTTTTTGTCAACACGCAAGTAATGTTATGGCATTAAGGTTTTAGACGTGACAGCTCGGCTGTCGGATCCAATCGGGCATCATCGGCAATCATTTCGGTTTTCTGACAGGCTTTTAAGATCTGTTTACGATTTTTTGATAGATGGTAACAACGGTTTCTTTGAGTTATTTGACGTTGCGCGTTGACAGTAATTGTGGGTTTAGGTATTCTTTAGGCGAGACGCTAGCAACCTGTCACTATTATACTACCTCTTTCGTCTGTTTTCAAACCCAAAATGATGCTAGAAGTGGCTACGATGCGTGAAATACTTAGTCAACATCTTGGTTATGTCTATTTCACGTTTTGTGTGCTCTGTCTACCCCATTTGGGAACATAGGCGTGATTTTATGTATTTTATGTACGTAGCAATTGTGAATTTTTGTGGAGTTTAAATACTTTTAACGGCTATCTGATTGAGGTTCGATTCAACCAACATACATACATACCATCGCCTGTACTCCCAAAGTAAATGGGGTAGGCAGAGCACACGATACCTTACATAGACAACTCATGCCCATTTCACGTTCCGTGGTCACTTTCAGCGTAATTTTAGGTCTAATAAATAGATGAAAGGAGTAGGTATAATAGTGACAGGTTGCTAGCCTGTCGCCTAAAGCATACCTAAACCTATTTCTAATACGATCAACGATTGTTCCCACTCCACCAGAAAGACGCGTGGCGGCGGGTCGCAAAAGCTGTGTCGCAAGCATCTACTTGGACATGATCACGACCACTCTGTCAAGAGTGCATGACTAAGAAGAAGAAACCTATTTCCATAGTCACATCTTACGTACGACATCCACGAAAGAAATGAAGAGGTCTTATTTGATTCAACTTTACGAGATAAAAATTTAGCCTTGGAATAAGTCACTCTTATATACATTTCTTACGAAAAAAAAATACTGTACCAAAGTAAATGACATAATCTAAAAATATTTTACTCTTGTTTGATGAATGGGACCTGAAACTAGCAAGCACGGCACACGAATTTGTGACGTTGTGAAATTGTGGTAAAACCAGTTAAGGAAGCGTTTCTTTAACTGGTTTTAGCATAATTTAAGGCTTAAAGTTACAAGTAAGGTCACAATAGTCAAATTCAAATTTATTCATAAATACACACAAAAAAGGAAATAATAAACAAAGTAAACTTAGGTCTAAAAGTAATTATAGTTAAGTCTATGCTAGGTTACAAGTGTAACCTAGTGAGAATGTAACCTAGTAAGTAGTGAGAGGTTTAACCTGTTGCTTAAAGCATACCTTGATGTCTTTTCTCAGTCGCCTCTTACGACATCCCTGAAGAAATTGAAGAGGTGTAAAAAAACTCAACACCACAGCGGGAGTAACATTAAGTTCGCATAAAATGAAAAATAACATCAATTCCGTGTGGTGTTGGATTTAGAAAAACGCCTCTCCATTTCTTCCGTGGATGTAGTAAGAGGCGACTAAGTAAATAGGTTAAGGTATATTTTAGGCGACAGGCTAGCAACCTGCCACTGTTATACTGCCAATTTAAAACCCAAAAAATATGCTAGAAATGGCCGCAAAACGTGACATAGTCATGGTTTAGTCTACGTAGCGTTTTGTGTGCTCTGCCTACCCCATTTGGGAATACAGGCGTGACGGTACAGTCAAGGACTTTAATTCATGAGCCACCATGGAATCAATTCACAGTAAACGTCATAGTGAAATCCTATTAATTGTCAAGCGAAATCGTAATTATTTTTTCTTTGAAAAGATTCTATGGTTTCTCAGGAATTAAAGTCCTTGACCGTAGAATCGATTTTGTCCCTACCCTTCCCGTTTGACGGTAAGACTTTTTTCGGAAAATCAACTAAGAAATGTGATCTGGAAGAAAGTAATCGTATAACGGAATAGCCAGCGCAAACAGGGGGGCAAACAAAATGTGTGCGAAGTGACGTGCGCGCAAAGCTAAGGCTAGTGATGGGACGAACCAACATAAATCCAGCGAATGTCTTTATTAATATATTTTATTTCTTTTTATTTTACATCATCATAGATAAGTGACATTTCAGAAAGTACGATGATACTTAAAATTTCTGAATTTAGAAAATATTAGAGTTTTTATCTTCGAACATTTTAATCCTCAATTCGTTTATTTCTTTGAGATATTTTGTAATAACTACATTGTGAAACATATTACATAGTTACAGATACTCGTAGTTCGTTTTAATAAGCACGAACAAAAACTTTGTTAACATTTTCATTTTTAAATTTTCCAGTTGTTATTCAATTTTTCTAACTGAAAGATGTTTAGTTTTTGCGAAGCAATTATTTTTAATGAGATGTAAAGATTTTATCGAGTAGCAACGTTTCTAACGAGTACCTGATACATATTTTTCACCGTTCTCGGAAATATTTTTCTCTATCGGGAAATTTCCCATCGTGGAGTATCGTCACGACAATCTAAGTGGTGGGTCTAAGATGTTTCGAATACCAACTTCCGGATTCTTATACGAAGCAGTCATTGTCGTCATCAGCCTATATACGTCCCACTGCAGGGCACAGGCCTCCTCTCAGTATGAGAGGGCTTGGGCGATAGTTCCCACGCGGGCCCAGTGCGGATTGGGAACTTCACACACAATGTTGAATTACTTCATCGCTGTGTGTAGGTTTCCTCACGATGTTTTCCTTCATCGAATAGCTCGTGATAAATATCAAATTTGATACGAAGCAGTTTCGAACATAAAATTCAATATTCTATTCCTTATGATTCTTTATTGCACAAAAAACAATTACAGGATAACAGCTTCATGTACAAAGCGATCTTTGCCAGTTAACTTTTGGACGATTGACAAGATACTGGGAACGAATAGGCTTAAAAAGTTAAGGAGATAAAACTTAAAACAACCTAAGCTAAACAACTATGTTTAAGTTTATCCTAATGCATACAAATAATTACCACTACTATAAATTAATTTAGTCCTGAGATGGTTTTTATTTATTGTTTTTTATTTATTCAAGTATCATAGCCACTTTTAATAAGTTTTTGGTATGAAAACAAATCGTCACCATCGTCAGACAACGACGGATTTGCAAAACAACAACTTTACAGTACAGCGCTTTGAAGATTTTATTTTGT
>BHDV01000201.1:35776-60237 GCA_005406045.1 Adoxophyes honmai
GTTACTATTTAAATGTATTTATGAATAAAACCCGATTTTGCAATTTTGTAAATCCGACGTTGTTCTACGATGGTGACGAAATGAAAGTAGTAGGTATAATAGTGACGGGTTATAATGGCATCCATGAAAGAAAGGAAGGTGTTATTCTTATGCAGCGGTTCTAAAACACACTTGAGAATATGGCCATTCTAACTCTACACCACACGGGAATTAAATTCATTTATTCTTGAAAATAAAAGTACTCCGTATTATTAAACAATATAACGGATCATTTGAAACCCTTGGCCCTTTCTGATAAACCTTCCTTTATTGTCGGTTCAGTGTCGTGTAACAGTTTGGAATGGGGTCGAGTTGTATGAAACACTGTTCAACAATATGATATTGTTATATTGATAAATGTGATACTAATATACCTTAAACAAAAAGTGCTTTACAATTTTAAACATACGCTCTCATTTTGTTGGCTATTATGTGTAATAATGTGTGATGATTTTCATTAAGTTGGAGCAAGAGAGCCCTTTACTTCACCTCTTCACTTATCGAGAAGATCAATGTGCATTTTTTGTGGCAGACTACTGTATTTGTTTTTGTTTAGAAATAAGAATCACGTCGTAAAAATATGACCTACAAAAATACTTTACATGACGTGTACTTTTAGCATTGTTTTAAATTCCTGTCAGATCGGAGATAGACAGACGTTTTGAAAATACAATTCAGAATATACGGAGCCTTCAGTACCAGGTGATTTCCATTGTGAAACACGTAACGGAATATAAACTTTAGAGCCATTGTTTTTAGATGTTTATTTCAATGATTTGATCCAGGTGGATGATGATTTGCTTTGATCATGCGATCTATTTTCTCATCGTTGTTTTGAAATGGTTGTTTAAAGTAGTAGAGATCTGATTGCCGCCCAATCAAATATGAAACCTTGAGATGTTAAAATTGAATTTACTTTTAATTGAAAACATCTAGTGATCGAATATATTTTTCTTATAAAGGTCGCCGTAAGAGGCTGGATACAGGTCACATTCGTACATTTGGAAGTCCAAAGGGGAGACATACGTTCAGCAGTGGACCTCTTACGGCTGAGATGATGATGATGTTGTATTGACAAGCATAGTAATAAGACACATCCCGATACGGTTGACAGTAGAATTATAGTTATGTGGGAATAAATGAAAGATACGGATGTACAGAGGCAAAAGCGGGATGGCGGTAGGCTAGATTGAAGATGGTGGATTTCAACCACGACTTTATCACAGCGATTCTTTGTAGCATAAAAAGACAGGACTCATAAGTGACATTAATCATCTGTAGTCCCAAAATTATTAAAGCTGTTTTGTGTAGGTACAGTCGAACTGATTATTGATTTCTGACTGACGAGCATTCGCGCGAGCTAAACGCAGTCCTAGATGATGGGCTACACTGAGTATCCCGAAACATGATGAGATTGATGAGCTAAACTCGACGTAAGTCATTTGTATCTTTCCTAATCTTCGGTTAACGCACTGGTTAGCTTATAGTTATTAAGTACCATCAAACCAATTGATTACTGACCCACCATAGAACCTATTCACAGTGAACGTCATAGTGACATTGCATTGATTGAAGAAGGAGATGTTTATGACGTTTATTGTAACAACGTTCTGCGGAGGGTCAGGAATCAGTTGGTTCGATAGTACAAAGCGTAGTTGCCGCGGCATAGCTCGAACTAATTTTTATGCAGAAAGAATCACAGGCAGCAGTACAAAATAAAGCTCTCTTATACCAAACCTACTGAAAATAATAAACTCACTTCTAATATAAATTATTTATAAGGCAAGCCGAAACTAGAAAAAATCGACATTATTATAACAGAACATGAATTTATTCATCGATGCCCGAGTCAAGTAAGTAACCTAATAAAGTTTCATAGAAACAAGTTTTCGCAGGAAAAGTTTTCGCCGAAGCCAGACAGGTCATCGACCCGCTCTATTTGCGAACAGTTTCATAACTACATAATCGTTTGGAGCAAATATTGGACTTATATTCATTTGAATACCCGACAAGCGAAATAGAACCGTAGAAACTGCGTGTAAAACTGGATTCTGTTTAAAATGCCGAGTAATATCTATCACACTAGCTCCTGTAAGATAGAATTGATTTTGAATCAACTGGAGTTAGAGATAGAGTTTGAGATGGCGGGACGGATTTTTCTAGACTTTGCAATTGGTAGGATTTCAATAAAAGATGTGCATCCTCGAAAGGCGCTGTCTTTATGTTGTAAAGGATGTCAAGCAAGCAAGCGAGCGCCTTATTGAATACAAGCGATGTGACAGGGCATGTATAGGGCTGTCACTCTTTATTCTTTATTTTGAGGAGAGTTTTAATAAAACTTTTTCTGTGGGTGTTGTAAGAGGTGACTAAGGAAATAATTTGGGTATTTTGTCACTATTATAGGCACCTTTTCCATTTTAAACCTATTTATGCTAGAAGTGGGCAGCCGTGATTGTATGTATGTTAAAAAAAACGTAGACGTCCTTTAAAGCGACCACTTTTTAGATAGATCAGGTTACAAAGAGCTCAATCAAGAGCTCATTATCGGGAGCAACGCATCATGGTGGCAATGATTAGACGGTCTATCTCGCTAATTTCTATTTAAACACGGTCAAGGACTTAAATTCATGAGTCACCATAGAACGAAAGTTATTACGATTTCCCTTGATAATTAATGTCACTATGTAGTTAACTGTGAATTGATTCCATGGTGGCTTATGAATTAAAGTCCTTGAATGTACGTAATTTTTTTTACTCTGGCAGGTATTTCAGTATTTACATAATTATCGTGATTTTTTGCAGTTTTTGGTACGAAACCCTTCGACCGCGAGTCCGACTCGCACTGGGCCGGTTTTTACACTAATTACACTAAGAAATGCAGTTTAATAGTGCATTTAGCACGCGTGCGGTGTCGGTTTTAAAATTTTACACTACATACTGACTAAGTAAAAAAAGCAGTTTTGATATTTATATTTCAGAAAACAGTCTAGAAAGGAACCTAAAGATTATGCTATAAGGCGTAAAAAAAAAAAAATTTTGTCTGTGTAGCAGATCGTGTGCTTTTCCTATCCCTTTCTGAAATAGGTACAGTCACGAACAGGGATTGTAGAGCCACTTGCCACTGTTCGCAATTTAGACGTATAATCAATGACCGATGTGACCTACTAGATGTCAGCTATTGGATTAGTATTACACGACCAAGTTACAAACATAGGTAAGTGGCTCAACAATCCCTGTTCGCGATGGTACATAATACTTTTCAGTAACATAATATTACACCGACTGAAACAAAGTATTATTTTCTACATCGTCAACCCTACCCCAGGGAATGCTCTATGGATACTATAGTTTTATGCTGATTGTGTTATGGAAAACACCGCGACTCGCCAATATTAAATCTCTGGGGCTGAGACACAAATACATACATGCAAAGCGTGAAAAAGTTAGCAATATTTTACGCCTAAACGTACTACCTCTTCTGTGGTTTAATGCCTCAAAAAGATATTTAATCCAAATTCAAATTTCCCGAGTGATGCCGGGTTAGAATAGCACCTCCCCCTTTCTTCCCGTGGGTGTCGTAAGAGTCGAATCTGGGAAAGGGTTAGTGTATTGTGGGCGATGGGCTAGCAACCTGTCACTGCAATATCACGTTTAACCATGTGGTTACCCTGAAATTGCTAAACGTGGCACTGGATCAATCTGCAACAATCTGGAACAATCTGCAGGCAGCGAATCCTTCAGTACTTTGGACGCGTTGCCCGACGCCACCCAGATAATCTGGAGAAACTAATTGTTGTCGGGCAGATCGAAGGAAACAGGGGCAGGGGTAGATCGCCTACACGATGGACCGACACCGTGAAGGAAGTCTGCCGAACAAACCTACAGGCATCGATCCAAAGAGCCGCAGATAGAGTGGAAAGGAGAGCTCTAGTAAACCAAAGTACTAACTGCTGTCGCGACCCTCAAACACGAGGAATCGAGGAAGAAGAAAAGAAGAAGGCACTGGATTTTTGAATTCACGTGCTCTGCCTACCCCTCTTTGGAATACAGGCGTGAGAATTGTCTGTTTATATTAAGTAGTTTTAGGTTTTACCTCCTTTTTTTTGTTCTCTTATTTTGTTTGTTTGTCTGCTCGTTCCAATTTTCCTGTCAATCGCCCGAAGGTTAACTGGTAGAGATCCCCTCGGGGATAAGTTCGCCTTTGTACGTAAGTTACACTGTTGTTCTGTTATTTTATTCTTTGTAATTGTTTTATGTGCAATAAAGAGTCATACAATACAATACAATACAATAATATAATACGGATGTTTCGCATTTTTGAATGCAGATGTTGAATGTAACGCAGATGTTCCGCATTTTCGGCTCCAGATACCGATATCCGCAACTCTAGATTATTTTTGACGATCGTGAATTTCACTGGTCTCCTTTTTATTTATTATTAGTAGAATCAAGATAACATTTGACAGCTAATTTTAAATTCCTTCGCTACCTTTTCTGTAATTTGAACGCCTCTTGGGATACAAGACTTTGTTGAAGTTTGGGGTCCTTCCAAAGTCTGAATTTCAACTCTAAGCTATTCTGACGGCAAATTTGTTACATATACTTAGTTGTTCCCGAGTTTTGATTAATGACCCAGTCGAGTTAACGTGATTGTAATGATAAAAACTCTGAATGGAAACTCTCTGCGCGCCATTCAGACATTTTATTGCTCCGCAGACTCGATCGGACAAAAGTCTGTCGTCTGCGCTGCGCCTTATATTTATGTAAATTGTCGTATGTCGGATTTAGAACATCCCTCCATTTCTTCTGTGGATGTCATACGAGGCAACTAAGGTATAGGTTAAGGTATATTTTAGGCGAAAAAAAAGTGAATAGGTATAATAGTGAGAGGTTACTAGCTAGTTATAATAACAGTTTTGTCTATGCCACGTTTCGTGTGCTCTGCCTACCCCATTTAGGAACACAGGCGTGATTTTATGTATGTACTAGCTTTCCGCCCGCGGCTTCGCCCGCGTGGAACTCGGTTATATTGCGGTATAAAGCACAACTATAAGAAAACTTCTCGTTTCAAACGACACACGGCGCCATCTATCTATCATCTATCGATCGGTCATCGATCGATATCGATCTATTCCATCTATCGATCTATCAAGCAAACTATATTTTTGTTTTCCCTCGGGAACATCAATTTTTCCGGGATAAAAAGTAGCCTATTATTTAATCCGGACTTCTATCTTTACGTCTGCAAAATTTCAAAGCAATCGGTTCAGTAGTTACGGCGTGAAAGCGAAACAAACAAACAAACAAACTCACTTTCTGACTTATAATATTAAGTAAGGACTAGTAAGGATGTAGGTTACTAGCCTGTCACCCAAAGCATACATAAACCTATTTCTTTAGTCACCTCTTACGACATCCTCGGAAGAAATGGAGAGGTGTAATTCCATCCCGACACAGGCACAGGAAATTGACAGGACAGTATTCTTCTTCTGCAGCTATAAATCTGAGATTAGACTTTTCTAATCGAGGAAGGAGCTATTATCACCTTCTTATAGCAATCCATTTGAAATATAGCTTAAATCACTGAACTGTGTAAGATTTGCAATCGATTCTCGTATTTCAATCGAGTTCTTTGCTAAGTAATCAAAGACGTTAATTGGATCAGGAAGTTTCCGGATATCCTGAACTGTGAAGAAAATTGCAGGAAATGCGCTAAAATGTCGTTGGCGTGTAAATAATACATTTAATACTTTAAACCGTGTGGAGTCGGATTTAAAATATCACCATTCTAAATCTTTCTATTGTCGTTATAGGCGACTGAGGGTAGGTTTAGAGGTATGCTTTAGGGGCAGCTCAGACGACAGACTTTTGTGCGATCGAGTCCGCGGAGCAATAAAAACTCTGAATGGAAACTGCGCGCCATTCAGAAATTTTATTTCTCCGCAGACTCGATCGCACAAAAAGTCTGTCGTCTCCGCTGCGCCTTGGGCGACAGGCTAGTAAAGCAACCTGTCACTATTACTTGTACTACTTTCACCTACGTTTAAACTTAAAATTATGCTAAAAGTGGCTACGTAACGTGAAAGAGTAATGTTTTTTATCCCATCTGGGAGTACAGGCGTGATAATAATATTATATGTATGTAGTTACATTACTACATACATATAATATTATTATCACGCCTATATTTATTGATAAACTAAAAAATATGTGTCTCACTTTCTTCCATTATCTAACTTATGGACTAATAAGAATGATACATTTTTAACCCTGTCATCATCACTGTTGAAGATGTCAGAAAATGACGGAAGACTATCTAGCGACTAGAGCGTGTGGCCGTGGCAATCTTACTGATACGCCGTACTAAAATTTCAATACCCACCTATGACCTATCGTAAAGTCGTATATTTTATTCAGGAGCATTAAAACAAAACAAACACCATCAAGACGATTTACGACCGTAACTTTCATGAATACGATTCCTCTTTTTTCCGTTAAAAAAACACTTTTATCGGAACTTGGAACGAGAAACTACTCTAGTACTAGAGGTATCACAATGCCTTTGATAAAATCTTTTGCTTTATGGCGTTGGTTTAAGGCTTAGAATCGCGTTTGGGTTAGTCTCTTTCGGATGATTGACGACGGGTGACGGTACGACAGCGAGTTTGCAATGCTCTTCGTTGCCATCAAATGGTTCTAGAGTTGTTTGGGTGGGTAGAGTTCCGTAGTGATATGGGAAAACCATTTCGTAACTTTTTTACACATCGTCACGAGTGTATTATAATTGGATTGCATGGAAGTTAGTAAAATAAAAGAGAAGCACTCACGTTTTACTAGTGAACCGATTTTTATCCTAGAAATAAAATACACCATCTGGTTGCCATCAATTTGCTAAAACGTGGCACTGGATTTTTGAATTCATGTGCTCTGCTTACCCCTCGTGGGAATACAGGCGTGACAATATTGTATGTAAATAAAATACAAACCATACCAAAATAAAAATACAATTAATTTTCTATACATAAAAAATAAATATAATTTATATTTTCTACAAATAATATTTTTTCCCTGGATGTCTTAAGGTGACTTAAGATATAGGGACAAGTTTAGGCATGCATAGGCTACGTAGCGCGAAATAGTCATGGTTTTGACTATGTAACATTTCATGTGCTTTGCCTACCTCATTAGGGAATATAGGCGTGACGTAAGTAATAATTATGTAGGTAAATACTATTACAAGCAAAATGACGTAAGAAAAGGCGCTCAATGTTTTGTTTTAATCAGAGTTAAACATTTTCTGGACACATTAGTAATTCTGTGAGTATACTGTGTGTATTTAAACAGATTCTCCTTGCTGATTTTCTGATGTAATCATAAAATTGGATCTTTCGACACAGAATCCTAAGCTTCTCGAATATTCGCGCTTGCCCGTGTTTTCTTGAGAATTCCCTTCGACATCGCTTGTTATTCCATCAGAATCGCGTTATGCTAATACGAACGGCATTTAATCTCTCCCGAGTGATTACGAAATTCGGAACAATGGTCAGGCTTTTTATAAGGCTTTTATTCAACTTAAACCGGCTTTTCATTGATCTAAATCTAACTTAATCTAACGTTAGAGTGCTGTAAATGTCAAATGTTCGTTTACTTAAGATGGTATAGAATTATAAATGTTGCGTAATTATGAACTACATTTCCGAATGGGTTCTGTATAACACCTCTCTATTTCTTCCGTGGATGTCGTAAGAGGCAGCTAAATATAGCAAGGTATATTTTAGCCAACAGAAAATCATAGCAACCTATCACTATAACAGTGCACTACTAATATCGCATTCATAATATTAGGAAGGATAAACGATCTTAAATTAAAACCTAAAAATTGTGCAAAAAAGACAAGGGGCTACACTAAAAATTGGAATACTCATGGTTTTTGATCAATGTCACGTACTAGTGAACCGATTTATTCCTAGAAATAAAATACAAACCATAACAAACTAAAAATACAATTAATTTTCTAATAAAAAATAAATAAATATAATTTATTTTTTCTACTAATAATATTTTTTCCCTGGATGTCATATAGGTAAGGTGACTTAGGATATAGGGACAAATTTAAGCTTGCATAGGCGACAAGCTACGTAGCACGAAGTAGTCATGGTTTTGACTATGTAACATTTCATGTACTCTGCCTATCTCATTTGGGAATATAAGCGTGATGAATGTATGTAAATGTAAAAACGGTCAGATTTGAAAAATCCAAGGTATGTAAACATAAAGCTAATGTTAATGCCAATCATGTAAAGTGACCGATATAGAATTAGGTAGATTTTAATAATTGCCTGCCTGTGGACCACATGGTCCAATGTCACGCTAAACATCAGGCATTATTGACTTCCTTGCTACAGTAGTGATATGTATCATTGTGTCATAATTTATGTATCACTATTGTATCAAGCAAGTCGAAAATAGCCGATGCTTAGCGTGACACTATAACCAGCGTGTGGACCAAAACTGTACCCAAACTAAACTCGCTTCTTGTTACCTAAAGCCCCTCGGATGGTTCTCAAACACGCTGTATGTTACGTAATGGCGTACTAAGACAGTCGCTCAACCATACAAAGCTAACAGCGCGAGCAAATAGTTTAAAATAACATTTTCCTGAGTGGAAACGGGATGCGGTTCATCTTTGATGTCTTTGGATATTAAATACACAGCCCGCGACTCCGTCCGCGTGGAATAGTAACCATTTTTCCCCGATTTTTCCACATTTTCCACTGTTTTTTCTGTCCTATTGGTCTCAGCGTGATGTTATAATTTATAGCCTTCCTCGAAAAAATTGTCTATACAAAGACAAAGATAATTTTTCAATTCGAACCTGTAGTTCCTGAGATTAGCGCGTTCAAACAAACAAACTCTTCAGTTTTATAATATTAAGTATAGATTACTTAAAGGTGACACCGTGACATATAAATCTCAACCAACTGCAGCCGCAGCAAGCGATTTGTCGTCGACAACACTGGTATTTATGTATTTTTATGAAGTAATAATATATTTCTATCGCTGAAAGGTAGACAAGAAATAGTATGAGAGAACGAGCTGGTGTGAAAAAACATAGTGACTACGATAGAAAAAGTATGGGGATGCGACGATTTTAGTTATTTTTGATTTATTTAATAATTATTTTTATTTTTACGCTAACACACACTCACTCATTAAAACGCACGTCTACATTTTTATTTACTCGCAACGCTATCCTACCTTACTACCTTTCCTTTCCTGCCACCTCATTAGAAAAAAAATAAAAAGGAAAAAAAAAACAATTGAAGGTGAACAACAGAAAAATGTTCAATCATGCAAATCGACGCTCCAAGACTAAATATGTAACTCTAAAAGCGGAAATAATAATAATTCAAACTCAAAAGTGAAGTTGGTGTGTGCACACTGTGTAAAAAAATCTCAAAAACTTTATCTTCTTCTCTCTTTAAGACAGAAGAAACTCAACGCAACCACCTGGAGTAAGCTAAGCGTAGTCCTGGTGCTGTTATGAGGTAGATAAGGTCAAGGACTTTAATTCATGAGCCACCATAGAACCTTTTCCAAGAGAAAATTATTACTATTTCCCTTGATAATTAACGAGATGTCACTATGACGTTGACTGTGAATTGGTTCCATGGTGGTTCATGGATTAAAGTCCTTGACTGTACGTCCCTACTCCTCCAGCTTTGTTCGTTTTGGTCACACAAAGAGGATCGATGAAAGAAGATTTATTAAAAATATTAATACCGGGAGTACGGATTGGAGTGTTGGGAGGGTGACCGAATCGGAGAAGTTTTAGAAAAAGGTCAGGTCAAGAGTACCCGAAATCGACGAGTTTGTATGAAGAGGCACTTTCTTCCTATTTAGAAAAGAAGCGTGACGGTATTAATGTATGTATGTAATATTTTATATTGGCGAAACAAAGTCGAGCAGCTAGCATCACGTCAGATCAGCAATATCGTTGACATAAAAGTACCAATGCTCGACGCCTCAATGCCCAGTAGATGACACCCATCTGACACCTGTCTTACTATGACATAAGGTTGCAAGTGCCAAGTATTAGGTCAGTGTCGAGCACAGGGACGCTTACCTTACTGATACTGCAATTGTTAAAAATGTAACATTTGATGGCAATTTCACGCATGAAACTTGCTATTGCTTTTACATAATTATGATTATGACATATCAGTTCTTGAATTACTAAGGCGGCAATTAAATTCAATCGTTTATTTACTTACTCATATCCATACAAAAACATTTGTATATACAAACTGTTTATTCTCATTATTTAGTATTTTGTATGGTGATACGGTCTTAGCTCAAGCAAGTGCCTCTAGCTATTCAAGTATCATATAGGACTTATATTAAAAGCACTCGTGCCCCGTTTGCGGGCAACCAACTTGCTTTACATAAGTTTACATAATGGCCGAGAAAAACTAAACACTCTTTGAAATGCATACACGATAGTTGAAGGGTTTTAAACAGACGTAAATATTCTCAGTAAAGGAAAGCAGAGAAAGCATTCTCATGCTTCTAGTGAAAAGAATGAACGTGAAAATTTTATTTTCTGTTCAAGCCACAGACTTATATCGAAATAGATGACTCAAATACTTTGCGTGCCAAAAGGGAGCCAAAAGGGAGAGCAATGCTCTTCCTTTGACGTGATTTTATTTAGTTTTGTACCACTTTGATTAGATTTAACTGCCTAGAGTCAGGACTATTTGAATAAAGCGGCGTCACCTTTGTATCGGTTTCACTCGAATTGTCAATTCCCCTCACTAAAGCGCTCATGTGACGTTACAGTAGGTAGAGAAAAAATGGCACGCTCATTTTTCATACAAATGCAGGAACTCGCGGTATCTATTTCGATATAAGTCTGTGGTTCAAGCGCGATTTTAAAGTGCCTTGGGAGTATTCGGGTGGGATTTTTCGACTCCCTATACAGGAAAAGTGTCGTAAAGCTAGTTTGACTTCTATATGTCTTTGTAAAACAATTGCAGGTGGCGTGTGAGGTAGCTACTCCGCGTTGGGCCTCTGTGGGAATTATTAGCCCAAGCCCTTTGGTGCTGAGAAGAGCTATGTGTCCAACAGTAGTGCATTTAGGGATATTTATAATGTAGAGGATCACTTTTTAAAAACCAGCTAAACTCTACGTAGTGCGTGGTTTATGTTGTACTGAACAATTTTCATTAAGAAACAAAAAGCGAATTAGCAATTAAGCCATTTCGGTTTAATCAAACTTTTTTATACGCAAGATATGCATTTTCGATTAGAAAAGTGGAACTAAAAAACCTATTTTACGTCTATTTGAGCAAAATATTAATTCTTCTATAAAACTTGGCCTCGCCCGCGTAAAGTGCGGACTCCGGTTGCCGCGGGTGCACTCCGTGATGCACGTAATGGACTCGCCCGTATGCGGGTTAATGGAGACTCATAACTGTAACAGGATTAACAGTTTCCAGTAGGTATTGAGTGGGGAAATGTTTCTTGCTACAAAAATATTCATACAAACATACATACATACAATCACGCCTGTGTTCCCAAATGGAGTAGACAAAGCACACGAAAAGCGAGAGAAAACAATGATTATTACTAGAGACCGAATTATATGCAACATAAAATGCTCGAAATATGCATGTAAATATGCACGAAAAATGCTCTAAATATGCATGAAAAGTGTCAAAATAAATGCAATATATTTTCGTAAAAAAAATTTTTTTTTTTTTTTTGGTGTAAAATGAAACGTAAATTATGTATAACTGTGTATCAATTAACAATTTCTGTAATATTTTGTACTTGATTTCTAACATGTAAAAAAAACACATTGATAATTTGGGATTGATCCCGGTGCCGGTGTTTCTAGAAAATTTTGTTTCTGAATCAACAATTGAAAACAATTTCATAAGCAGATAAACACCAGTTTACATTTACCGAATTAAATCGGCAGTTTTATGCTATTTTCTTTTAAAAAATAGTGCGAAATACTGAAAATATGCATCATCATTTGAGTTTTTCGGTAAACATGCAATAACCCGTGAAATGGGCTAAAATATGCAAATGCATATGCATATATGCCATTGCATATAATCCGGTCTCTAATTATTACTATTTCTCGCTTCGGAGCCAATTCTAGCGTAGTTTTAGGTTTGAAAACGGATGGAAGAGTACTAAAACGCACCTTGAACTGTTTCTTTAGTCGCCTCTTACGACATCCACTGAAGAAACGGAGAGGTATTTAATTATCCTAGGCCCGAGACCACACGGACAGACCTCTCAGCGACTTCAGTCCTTTGCCTGGATAGCTAATTATTGTTAATGATTAAAAAAACTATGTTCCGTTTTTCTTAAGCAAACGTCGCGAAAAAAGCTATTATAAAGCTTTATAAGTTATTAAAAATTTGTAAAAAAATAAACAATACTACCATCGACTTTGAAAACTCTGTACAGTTCTTCGCAATAACGCGAATAATCCACTTACAATCGTATGTCGGATCACAACACTGAATAATGTATCGTGCATCATTCAACCCTTCATCAGCAACGTGAGTCATCGATCATGAGCCGGCTTTAATTGAATGCCGGCAAACAACGGGTTGAGATCACGTGCCGAGTAAATACCGTTTGTACCGTGCACATTGGTAGGGTTATGATCGAGCTGCGTCACCGAGAGAACGAGATTTTCATAAATTAATTTTTCATACATACATATTCGTCTACGTCACGTTTCGTGTGCTCTGCCTACCCCGGGAACATAGGCGTGATTGTATGTATGTATGTTTCCTATGTAAGAACAGGTAGAAGAGGTATAAAAGTGACAGGGTTGCTAGCCTGTCGCCTAAAGCACACCTAAACCTTTTTTTTCTTACTTTTTCCACTGAACAAATAGAGAAAATATATTATGGTTTGGGCACGTGGAGAGAATGGATGAAGCAAGGATAATGTAAGCAAATTTACAAGGGAAGTGTGTTAGGGCAAGTCTGTCGAGGGCGCCCTCAAAGAACGTACGACCAGATCGGCGATGTACTAAAGGGAGGCCAAATTAGGAGTACCCGAAACCGTCGAGCGTGTATGATGACTATGATGAGAAGGATGAATGTTAGTGAAGTGAAAGAAGTATGTCAGAATAGAAGCGAATGGCGCTCTGTTGTCTCTGCCTACCCCGCAGGGAATAAGGCATGACGGTTATGTATAACGGCGCGTTAAGAAATTAATTACGATAAAGTTCAGATTGAATAAGATTGTCTGCCTAATTTATTGTTCGAATAGAATTATGTAATGTTTGCATAATCGAGGAGATGCTACTTATTTCTTATGCTGCATTTAGCAGGTTAATTTTATTAGAGCGAGTGGCAACACTCGAACGGGGTCGCAGATTGAAATAAGAGGGTAGGTCATTCAGAGTTGAACGGCCGAAGGAAAAGCAATCTGCAAACCCGTTGGCTCTGATTTTCTATCACTTTTAATTTAAGTAATCCATGTAAACTTACTGTCGATCGTTGCTTAGTTAAAACAAGTGTTACGTAGTCTATTCAACAAGAAGATTATTTATTTCCCTGCCGATCATGTCGGCGGATTAACCACTCGGAAATCCGACATGTATGTATCCGTACCAATATATAAATGTGAAAGTGTGTTTGTTTGTTTGTTTGTTTGTCCGTCTTTCACGGCTAAACGGAGCGATGGATTGACGTGATTTTTTAGGTAGAGATAGTTTAGGGCACGGAGAGTGACATAGGCTACTTTTATCCCGGAAAAAATTGATGTTCCCGAGGGAAAACAAAAATATAGTTTGCTTGATAGATCGATATCGATCGATGATAGATCGATATCAATCGATAACCGATCGATAGATGATAGATCGATGGCGCCGTGTGTCGTTTGAAACGAGAAGTTTTCTTATAGTTGTGCTTTATACCGCAAGATAACCGAGTTCCACGCGGGCGGAGCCGCGGGCGGAAAGCTAGTGTATAAATAGGAAGTGTTATATTCTAAACGTGATTCCAGACGACAATTAAAGAAATCCCAATTAAACTGCCACTCACGAACAAGGCTGCACGTCGTCGCCATCTTTGCCGCCCGAAATATGAAGGAGAAATCAAACCATATTTAGTTCAACTCGCCCAAGTATTTCCAATAAGTGAGTTGCAAATTTATTGAGACGAAATTGACTTTGGCATAAATTGGGGCAGAGTTATGCCTAAGTTAAATTAAGACTTGGAGCCTTCGCCGTAACTTTGACATTGACGTAGCCATATTTGTTTTAACTTTTTGATGACGCATCCACTTATTACTTAGTCATGGGGTGGCTGGTTTCCTATTCAAAGTTATGAGGAAAATAAGCACCGATTCTTTGCCGTTTCAACGTCACCGACGCTACGAAGACTGCACAATATTTTAAAGTTTTCGTATTTTTTAACCGACTTCAGAAAAAGGAGGAGGTTCTCAATTCGACCAAATTTTTTTTTTGTGTGTATGTTACTCGATATCTCGGAGACCCGTAGACCGATTTTCAATTTTTTTTTTTTTATTCAAAAGGGTATAACTCGAAATTGGTCCCATTGGCACGAAATCAGGATCTGATGATGGAATCTTGGAGAAATCGAAGGAACTCGTCAAATATTCTAGGGCCATGTACGGTGTTTTCGGTAATTTGTTGATGAAGTCAAGAATTTACATTCAGTAAACAGAATACTTTCAAAATACTGCTAAAATGAAGTCGGTTTTTTTTTTTGTTTAAAATTATGTCATGTTTATTTACATGAAAATTCCGGGCTAAAAACTTTACAAGGGTTTTCAGACCCGACCACTGGTTGAAATATTTACAGTATGCAATATTTCCTGCCGCCCTGTATATGTATGTTGCAAATCCTAAGCTTACGCACAAGATCTATTTTAAAACTTTAAGAAACTGTCACTTGTCTCTTGGGTAACTGAACAAAAAGACAGACTCAAAAAAATGACCTCTGAAAATTTGTAACTGTCTGCAGACCTTGACAGTTCGATCGTTTATTGCTGTACAAATACATGTCTCGAGGCGGTTATTAATGATGCTATTGACGTGGTCACCCTAGTGTGACGACTGTCCCAGGTGTGTCTTGAACGTGGATATTGTCTCAACGTTTACTTTGGAAACGTTCGATCCACATTGCTTGCGTGCCTTGGGTGTACCTACCTATTATTATTATTTTATTAAAATCCTTTGGTTGTTATATTATTTACAAGTTGTTTATATAGCACCGTGGACGTTGATAACTAACGATTTTAGAGCCTAATTGGCGTATATAAAGTTACGTGACATATAGTCTGAAAACCTATAATCAAAGAGATATTCATTATTTAAAACAAATTGCACCTCAAAATAGGGATTGCAGTTGCTGGATCCAGCATCCAGGAATCCAGCAGGATCCAGCGCCTTTTTAAGCATGCTGGATCCAGCGATGCGGATCCACAAACGTATCAATTTCTTTTGTTTAGTTTTGAGTTGCCGCCATTTCCAAAACAATTGTTTATAAGACCGAAGGAGTGCGGGGTGAATACCTATACAGGGTCGAAAAATCGAATGCCACATGGATGGTAACTACCTTAAATTACTCACGGAAGTTTAATGTTCAATGTCACACAGTCATGTTCAAGTATGTACAAAAAGCAAAATAAATACGAATTGTTCGATTTGCGACTTGTCTAACCGTTCAACTTATCCATTCAACCGTTAAAAAGAGAACTAACATTATGCCCAAGTAACATCGTTATCGGAACGGATAACCCGTTATTCTTAAAGTCGTGATCCGTCACCCGTTATAATCCGATAAAGGGTGCCATCAATATTCCGGTGATGCGGACGGGATTGAACTGGTTACTCCGCGGGATTCCGGCCAAAGTTTCCATAATCCCGGAAAGTTGCGGGTTGCGGGATTACCGGTATTTAGCTGTGGAATTGTAAGTGCGTTATGTTGATTTGCTAATAAAGTAGTTGGGAAAGGTGTTTGTTGCGTATTCATCTAATCACGAGATTTCTTAAAACAATCATGTATCATTTATTTATCAAAAATTGCTTGATTTTTCTACATAATACTCTTCAGTTTCATTGCAGTGTGGTGTCGGGTTTAAAATAAATCCTCTCTATTTCTTCCGTTGATGTAAAAGGCGACTAAGGAAATATTTTGAGGTATATTGTAGGTGATAGGCTAGCAACCTGTTACTTTTGTACCACCTATCATCTAAAAAATTTGTAATGTTTCGTAAAAACAAAATTGGTACGATGGAGAGAAATTCAGTTTTAGGAGTATTCTTCAAAGCTTAACACGTAGGGAATGTTTTGTGAATGGTGCCACTATCGTACCCGCGAATCCTGCCGCAAAGCAGCAGTATTTACACTGTACTTCCGGCGTGGCGGATAAGACTCTGTACACCGACTGTAACGTGTTATTGTCATAGAGGACAGAACCTATAGAGTACTAACGTCATTGAATTTGTTCGAAGACTATTCCGCCAAAGCATAGCGGCGTTCGCTGTGCTCTTATTGGCCGGGCCAAGATCGCGCGTAACGCAGTGGCTTTTTCCTCTATGGTTATTGGCTCTTTACAGTTTCTATGACAGTTTGTAAGTTGAAATAAACTGACGGTTTGCGGTACTGGGTGGCCATCATTGTTTCTCTGTTGGTCTGTCCTCTATGGTTATTGTGGATGTCAGTGGGATTATGGTATAAAAAGGCAATAACCTACATAGATAAATCGCCAAAATTTACTAGCAACCCTTCTCATTCGCACCACATAAGAACAGACAGAGACAGCACGCTTGCAAGCTAATAACCACGATAAGGCCTTACGACCATTTGCAGCCATCGCCATCCCTCGGGAGGTGCCATAAAGTTTTATACCCCTTCGGGGTCTGGTTACTAAGTTTCAAATTGCAATGCTGATTAGTCCGCAATGGTCAGCAATTTGAATGCAACCGGCACTTAGGACGCAAATCAAAAGCGACCTTAATTGCAGTAGAGACCGAAGTTCGTCTAAAATTCTAATTGAGATAGCGAGCTAGGATCATCCTTTGGAACGTTGAATAAGTAATTAGTGATAGTTTTGCTAACTAATATATCTATGAAATACCTACCTCTGTTCCAGTGACGGGTTAAGGATGATAGCTCTTCATTTTCTTCCATGCATGTTATCATCATCATCATCATCAGCCTATATACGTCCCACTGCAGGGCACAGGCCTCCTCTCAGTATGAGAGGGCTTGGGCTTTAGTTCCCACGCGGGCCCTGTGCGGATTGGGAACTTCACACACAACGTTGAATTACTTCATCGCTGTGTGTAGGTTTTCTCACGATGATTTCCTTCACCGAATAGCTCGTGATAAATATCAAATTCGATATCACACATAAATTCCGAAAAATTCAGAGGTGCGAGCCCGGGGTTTGAACCCACGACCCTCTGCTTGAGAGGCCACAGGTCGTACCGCTGGGCTACCACGGCTCTATGCATGTCGTATGAAGCTATTAAAGGAAATTGGTTATGGTAAACGATGGCTATACCTCTTCCACCTGTTATCATTATCTAAAATTATTAGAAGTGGCTCCGAAGCGTGAAATAGTCATAATCATGGTTTTGTCGATGTCACACTTCGTATGCTCTGCCTACTCCGTTTGAGAACATAAGCGTGATTCTATGTATGTATGAACTGCGCACATGCTGCGTGCGGCGAACGCAAAAACCCTGCGCAGACGACAGACTATCCGCGACGGACTTTTTAGTCTATACAAATAGAACCTATGGAATTATACGCAGTAACGCCCACGACGCGCAAAAAGTCCGGCGCGCAATGCATACTATTAACGCTGACTTTTTGTACGCCGTATTTACAACTTCTTCGCCCTCCACTACTACACCCTTTTCATACATTCTTAAACCTAAAATTGCCATGGTTTTTAACGATTCATGTATGTTTTACGAATTTCCGAGAAATACAGACAATTCATAATTATTATTAACATTCCTAAGGGATGTTTGCAGACGTAGAAAGGTTACAAATTTAATTAAAACTCCAGTGTTATGTTTCTGAGTTATCTGTGACGGTGTTCTTTAATTAGAAACCTTCATAATAAATGAAAGCAAAGACTGTAAGGAGACACTCAACATAAACTTCAAGTTTCAAATTGAAAAATCCAGGAGAAATTTTACACCAACGGCTTCTACTATCTACCGTGATCAGTAACGTACCCGTTGGTAGATGCTAATTGGGAAAAAAGTGTAGTGAAAGTGAATCCCAATGTTTCGTACATTTGTACATACATACATACATACATATCGTCACGCCTCTTTCCCACAGGGGAAGGCAGAGACTACTTTGCTCCACTCGCTACGATCCTGACATACCTCTTTTGCCTCATCCACATTCATTAATCTCATCATACATGCTCGTCGGTTTCGGGTACTCCATTGTACTCATTTGTATGGGATTACGTGACAGAGAGAGCGCTATATTAACTTGTTTCCGTGAATGAAGTATAGTGCTGTCAACTGAAACAATTGTCTTCGAATTATTTAGAGGATTCGGTTTTTTCACTACTTCAGACTACTTCGAAGGATGAAATCAGTCCTAAAAATACCCCTTTCACTTCAACTGGAAATCTTTTAACGTTCCAGTGATTAAGGCTCAATTCACACCAGAAGAGCAGCGCAGCGCGGCGTAGCGCAGCGACCCGCTCCGTGGAGAATGCGCGAGGATTCCTGCGACTGCTCGAGAAGCCGCTGGAATGCGTAGGAAGTCGCTGGAATTTACATAATTATTGACATATTGACATATGTATTGACAGCGGCAGTCGCGACTACTCGAGCATCCTCGGGCATTCCCGCGACAGCTCGCGCAGTCGCACGGCTTTGTTTATGGAATGCGCTGGAATTCCCGCGGATCCGCGGGCATCCGCGCGCATCGTTAGAGTTTCTCATGCGATAATAAGTCTTATTGTAATGAAAATAAAGTTGAAATTCTCATGACACTGAAACTGCGCTCCGCTACGCCGCGCTGCGCTGCTCTTCTGGTGTGAATTGAGCCTAAGAGTCTCGATGAACTGCCGACAAAGTGAGTAAGTATTTTTTGTTTCAGCTGTCAACATTTTCTTGACGAATACAGTTTCTTGTTTCAACATTCGTGTTTTAAAGGCTGACGTTTCAAAATCCCGAACTTTTAACAAGCTCGTGAGTTGGGTCCTTGTTATATTCACAATTAGTACGGACCGACGCAGACGACAGCGCTATGTGCACTTCATACATGGAGTATGGGGAATTTCAGAAATAGGGATCAATCTCTAAAACGAATCCCTGTTTCCCTTGGTTACAGTATACAGTATGGAAGAAATAAAAATACAAGTTGAGCAGTTAAGACCCATATCGCCGAGTGAGATTGAGACCCTGATATACTATTTGCGAAACCACAAAATCGAATCAATCTATTTTTGTATTTAATTTTGTGTCTTTCAATCAAATTATGCTTATTGGGCTATGCAATGTAGCCGTGGTAGCCCAGCGGTTCGACCTGTGGCCTCTCATGCAGAGGGTCGTGGGTTCGAACCCCGGTCTCGCACTTCTGAATTTTTCGGAATTTATGTGCGGACCACGTGCTATTCGGTGAAGGAAAACATCGTGAGGAAACCTACACACAGCGACGAAGTAATTCAATGTTGTGTGTGAAGTTCCCAATCCGCACTGGGCCTGCGAGGGAACTATAGTCCAAGCCCTCTCATACTGAGAGAGGAGGCCTGTGCCCTGCAGTGGGACATATATAGCCTGGATGATTGATGATTGATTGAGTCATGCAATTTTAAGCTCGCAAGCAAGCAAGTTACTGGTCTGTGGTCTCCACTCAAGCACTTTTCGACCCGAAAAGCTATGTCCACACCAGTGCGCTTTCACGTTCACCTTGCGTCTTCCTCTGACGCATGCCCGTGCAACCACAGCTCATGCGCTGAAACTAGATCCGTCCTCAATGAAGACGTACAGGCGGCATGCGCTGTGGTTGGTAGTTGCACGGGCATGCGTCAGAGGAAGACGCAAGGTGAACGCGAAAGCGCACTGGTGTGGACATAGCTAAACACACATCTCACGCACGTTTCTGTTTGTGGACTTTAAAAGATAATATGTTCAGGATACGCACTCTTCACCGGCCAGTGTTAGCATGAGGCTATTTGATAGAAACTTTTTTAATTTAACTCTTCGGGATGTGGGTAGCAAAGTTTTCTTTGTTTGTTCGCATTTAGGGACACGCAACCCAATTATTTTGTTAAGTTAAATTTAATTTGTATGAACTACATACATACGTACATCTAGTCTAATTTCCAAATGGCGTAGACAGTAGACCAAAATACACGGTCAAAATCATGGCAATTTCATGTTTTGCAGCTACTTCTACCACACAACTTCAACAAACACTTCTACAACAAACAAACAAACAAACAAATAAATAAACAAGCAAACTCACTTTCTGATTTATAATATTGGTAAGGTAAGGATGTACGCGGGGCTTAATCACGGTTTTATTGATTTACCTTCTCGACGTTTCAGCCGCGATCAGTTAGGTACAATAGTGACAGAATACTAATCTGTCGCCTAAAACATACCAACACCTATAATCCTTACTCATCTCTAACGACATACACGGAAGAAATGGAGAGGTGTTAATCTAAACCCGACACGACACGTGTATGACTAAAATTAACCACTCCAAATAATTTAGTCGTAATTAGAGTATTTTAGTATCCGAATACTAGCGAAATCTTCTTAGGAATAATTGACAATAAAATCTAAATTTATCAAAAGGAGAAAACGGAGTAAGGATATTCGAGGCCGGAAAACAATTATTACATTTCTAGGGAATTCTAAAATTGTAGGCTGAATCGGAATACATAAAGTTACGGAATACCTAAATACGGAGTAAATAGGTGATACATACATACATATTACATCACGTTTGTATTCCCAAATGAGGTAGGTAGAGCTCACGAAACGCTACATTGCAACACCATGCCTATTTCTCGTATCGTGGCCACTTTTAGCATAGTTTTAGGTTTTAAGTACGATAGTGACAGGTTGCTCGCCTAAAATATACCCCAACCTATATTAGTCGCCTCTAAGGCTCAATTCACACCAGAAGAGCGGCGAAGGGCGGCGAAGCGGATCGCAGTTTCAGTGTCATGAGAATTTTAACTTTATTTGCATTACAATAAGACTTATTATAGCATGAGAAACTCCAACAAGGCGCGCGGATGCCCGCGGATCCGCGGGGATTCCGGCGAATTCCATCGGCGAATTCCATAAACGAAGCCGTGCGACTGCGTGTGAAGTCGCGGAAATGCCCGAGGATGCTCGAGCAGTCGCGAGCGGCCGCTGCCAATATCCCGCCCAGAGATCTTGGACTTCCCGCGCGTTCCAGCGACTTCCCGCGCATTCCAGCGACTTCTCGAGCAGTCGCGGGAATCCCCGCGCCTTCTCTACCGAGCGGGTTGCTGCGCTTCGCCGCCCTTTGCCGCTCTTCCGGTGTGAATTGAGCCTTACGTCATTCACTGAAAAAATGGAGAAGAGAAAGATATTCTAAACCCGACACCACACGTAAATTTTTTATATATTTGTAGAAATGTAAGAATATAAGCTGTACCTACATCTCTCTTCGTTATGAAAACGTGTTTTACTTTTATGCCTATTGAAAACGCGTATCGCTAAAACCGTGGAACACAAAAGGAGATTTCCCTCGAAAGGATTGAATAGAAAACAACGTGTAGCGAAATTAAATTGTATAAATCGATTTGTGCGCCGAAACGTGACGAATATAATAGGTTATTTATAACGTTTTATTTTCTCGTCACTCGTTTTATAATCCGCTCATTTCGAATTCTATTCGTAGTAGGGGTTTACCGTAGATAACTTTTTTACGTGATGTTTAGATAGCGTATTTTTTTCTAGCAAGGGTGCAGTGCTCAATATTAAATTGCTTTAACATGCATACAATACAGATTTCATGTCTGTGTTCCCAAATGGGATAGGCAGAGCACACAAAACCATGACTATTTCACTTTTCGTGGCTACTTCTGGCATATTATTTGGACATTGAGTAGCCAGGTGACAGGTTGCTAGCCTGTCGCCTAAAATGTATCTTAAACTATTTCCTCAGCCGCCTCTCACGACATCCACGGAAGAAATGGAGTGATGGTATTCAAAACCCGACAACACGTGGAATCATGAAACAAACATAAAAATTAAATTGTTAAGCAAATCAAAAGTACAGAAACTTATAACCGAATGTGTATACCTAATCAAATGAAGGTTTAAGATCAGTCAGTCTTTATGCAATGTACTTTTCGTGACCTATCTGTATTTTTTTTACAATAAAGAGTATTTACTTCACTTTTCTTTATCGCTGAGCGATCTTTAACCACGATGTATACCTAAACTGCGGAGTGGACTGTTTAAAGGCACAGACTACTTATCTTGAAAGTTGAGTATATCAAAGCTTTTACGTCTCGACCGGGAAATACAGCGACAGTAATTTTATAAGCCGCAACTTTCTTTGTCTCCCCTCTGGGAACACTTTTTTGTGCGAGAAAGTAACCATGACGCCGTGCGTATATCAAGTGGTTATTCTATTTTATTTGTGTATTGGATACCTTTTTATCTTATACTTACCACAATTTTTACAAGCTTTTGTGAACTATACGAGGATACAAAACGTCTGTATTTTTTGCAAATGAAGTAAAACACACTAAACGTTGCGTAGTCGAAACAATTAGTCGCCTCTTACGATATCCACGGAAGAAATGGAGAAAATTTATTCTCAACCCGACATAAAATACACTAACTAGCTGATGCCCGCAACTCCTCCTGCGCGGAGTGGTTTAATCGCAATCCTATAGGATTTATGTTTTTCTGGGTTAAAAAGTAACCTATGTGCTAATCCCGGGTTTTTGTATACCAAATCTCATTGTAATCGGTTTCCCCGTTTGGGCCTGAAGAAGTAATAAACACACACCCAAACTTTCGCGGTTATAATATTATGTGATCTTATTATACGAGCATGTATGAAGAAACTAATGAATGTGGATGAAGCAAAAGAGGTATGTCAGGATCGTAGCGAGTGGAACAAAGTGGTCTCTGCCTACCCCTGTGGGAAAGAGGCGTGACGGTATGTATGTATGTATGTATTATTATAGGTACCGAAAACCATAGAAAAACTCCGCCGCGTACTAACCTAAAAACCAATATCCTGTTCGACAATCTCCCGCCCCTTCATATTCTCTTGTCGGTGACAATAACCCCGCCGCGTCCTGAACATTTGTCACCCGACATTTTGTTCGACTGACGTGAATACAATCGGAGTCCCCACTCGCCTGTCAATACCTCTCGTTATAATGGACCGAAAACATCTGGCTACGCGTTAGTTTCTTGAACGTGGCTTGGTAACTCAGCGCCACGACATGGTATGCAGGAGTCAATCTTCATGAAAAGTGTGTTCAAGCAACAAGACATCTCACAGACACGATATCTCGGAATAGTTCTGTTTTTCTGTTGGGACTAGACGGCCAGGTCGTCCGCTGGAGTCGCGCGTTTGTTAACGATTCTGCAACTTATTCAAGAGTAGGTACCTACCGTAACTGTGAAATTGTAACTACCTTAAATGAAATACCTTGAAAGTAGTTTCCATTAGCAATGATAGCATGAGCAAATCTGTGTAAATTTGTAGTTTTATTTGTATATTTTTACTAACAGATAGGTTTAGGTATTTTACTAACATTCAACTAACATAGCTTATGTCTTATATGTACCTACTAAAAAAGATTGGATCGCAGTTATCTAAATAAATTTTTATTATTATAATATTCTTAGCTTACTATAAGAAAAGTACACAAGAACGCGAATTATTTAGACTTTAAAATATTAATATGTATTAATCATGTATTTCGCCAATGTCGAAATGATCGCAAGATAATGTAATTTACTGTGTTTAAAATTTTAAGCATTTAATCAAAAGGGTTAAGTGTACCTATTGGGTTATTTCAGGAAGTGTGTTTCTGTCACTAAGTTACCAAATTTAACACTAACTAAATTAATTTAAACATCTTAAATGGGTCCGCAAATTGTATAGTTATCTTCTGTAAGTTGCATGGCATTACGCCCTTTGTCCGCACCACCAGCCGTGAAAAAGTATAAGCTGTCAATAGGCGGGAGGTCAGAGGTTATAAATTTGTTCATTTATTCTGCTTTATTTTGTAACTTTCTATATTTAAACGCGAATGTATTAAAAAATCGTTTGATGCACGTGTGGGAATGTTATTCTCTCATCGCGATACATTGACTCGATCAATAATTCATTTTCCGCACTTAAATCTATACATATATAT
>BHDV01000201.1:62864-73301 GCA_005406045.1 Adoxophyes honmai
TGATATAATTGTGTTAAAATTGGTTTCTAGAGGTTTGAACACGACGGAAAAAACTTACCAATTTTTCATGTTTTTGAAGGTTAACATCTCCTTTATATTTCAATAAAGAAAAAAAGGAAAACATAGGAACATGCTAATATATCATTAGATTGTTGATGTAAAAAATCATTGTTCTACGGGTAATATCCAGCGAGGAATCAGGGGACTACGTTTCCATACAAAATATGACCGCTCCATTTCCTTCTTAAAAATCTAAATTTTCCTTGTTCACGGCACCATGCATAGATGATGCTTGGACTGATTTTGCTGCGTTAATTATGATTAGGACAAGGTTTTTATAAACTAATCAGCAAAGGGATGTAGCCGCAGGTATCAGTTAAGTAATAAGTCGATCGCCATTTTGATGACTAAAATTTAAATTAAAAGTGGCCAAAATAATACTTAGGTCATCAGAGTTTTTCCAATTCAAGTCACTTCAATCGTTAAGTGATTCGGTGAATAAGAGGTAAATGTTAATCCAATAAATGAATCGAGAAAAATGAAGACAGTGTTTCTTTCCCTAAATGATTTATAATTTTATTGTGGCTACGAAAAAGGTCCCAAGACTAATTTCAAAATTAGTAAAGAAAAGCTAAATTAAACTCTCGGGCACTTACCTTGTCGTATTTTTAAGGTTTCTCTTTAATTTTCGAGAAACAAGGAAAAGGTATGATTTAGAAGCCCAAAACAACAAAAGGCAAAACCGGTTTCACACAAAAAGTATTTAAGTAAATTAAGATGAGTAAATTTCAGTTTTTTAGGCGAGAATTCTTAGCAGACTCTGAAAGTTAAAAAAGATAATTTATTCAGAAAAATGGTTAGTTCGATAAAGTTGAGGCACAACGTTTTTACCTAAAATAGAAGAAATAATACTTTTCACTGCAGCTGCTCTAGAAAAACCAAATACATTTTATGGAATAGCTTAATTAACTTTTACTTGAAAACGTTTCAGAAAATACTATCAAAGCAACATCTTCTTGTACCAAGTAGTACTTTGAACAAAGTTTTTGTCGTTTTCCGCCAACAATTTCGTGGAAGTTTATAGTAATTTTCGTCTTCTTTTGTTTCATATACTGTGGAAAATTTCACTGTAACATACACTGATTTTTATACTTTAAGTCACTACGCGCAGCCGTACCGCGTTGCTCCCGATAATGGGTCCCGAATTGCCCCAAAACATGTCGAGCTAATCTCGATAAAAACATGAGAGTGAAAACCTACTTTGTATTTGATTCAGCAGGTAAAATTGAACTATTTGACTTGTGATGTGCCGTTATACTCGCCCCTAAGTCGATATTGAATGGCAGCGTTTGTAAATCGAGCCAGCCTGCCCAGGACCAAGCATTTATTGCGGTCGTTAGTCGTAACGACGTCGATGGGTAAGTCGGTCGATCCATCGGCCATCGACCGGCGTGGACGGACGCTTGCCCTTACAAAGGTTCAAATAAAATCGCAATTTTCGACCAGCAATGAACAGCGACGATAGCCCAGTGGTATTGCCATTCGCTTCTCACGCAGAGCGTTGTGGATTCAAATCCAGACAAGGCACTGTTAATATTTTCAGAAGTTTTCAGTTAATTTATTACGTGTTAAGTTCACGTGGTGTCGGGTACCTCTTCATTTCTTCTATGAATATCGTAAGGGATGACTTAGCAAAATAGTTTAAGGTATGTTATAGGCGACAGGACATCAATCTGTTACTATTATGATTTTGTCACATAGAAATTCCAATTACTACTGTAAGAGCTGTTAACGTTCGATAACCAATAAGTAACAATAAGAAAATAAACTGAAAGTTCACGAACACAGTTTATTATTATAATTCCCAATTTCAGCAGCGTAAAGAATAACAGACTAAGAAATACAGAGATATTTAGAATTAAATGATTCTTTTGCTTTTGAAACTACAATTAAATAAATCAGTAACTTATTTAAAAGTGTATAAAATCGCAAAAAACAAAAGTTTCCCGAATAAAGTGACTAAGTTACATAGCCATCAAAAAACGTATATCGAACAGATCGGCGATGTTCTGAAAAGATGCCAAATTGTATGACGCAACATGTATGACGAGAGGGATGAATGTGACAGAAGCGAGAGAAGTATGACAGAATAGAACCTAATAGCGCTCTGTTATCTCTGCCTACCCAGAATGGAATGAGGCATGATATTTTTACATACAGGGTGGCCGGGAATCGACCTTAAATATTTTAACCAGCGGTCGGGTATACGCTCCTGGAAACGCCCGTGAAGATTTTTCCCCAGAATTTTCATGTAAAAAAACGAAAATCTGAAAATATTGCCCAGACATTTATACTCCGGCTTAGTTTTTACGTTATTTAAACATTGTATGAACAAGCGACTGTGAGTCGTTTTGAGACTAACCTTGGCTTGTTAGCCTGATTGTAGGGTGGGCTTTGTAGACTAAAATCGAGAGTATACCTAGGTATTCACAGTATGTTCACTTTACTTTTGATATTCAAATAATGTTCAAATACAATGCTCGAATAGTTGCCATTCAAAATAAAATAATTGTTCTCCTTTTATGCGCATTTCCTACCGATAATTTTTGACGTGTGGTGTCGGGTTTAGAATAACATCTCTCCATTTCTTCCGTGGATATCGTATGAGGTGACTAAGGACACAGGTTAAGGTATATTTTAGGCGACAGGCTAGCAACCTGTCACTATTGTACCTGCCACCTCAAAACCTAAAAAATGTTATGCTAGAAGTGGCCACAAAACGTGAAATAGTCATCGTATAGTCTATGTAGCGTTTTGTGTGCTCTGCCTACCCCGTTTTGGGAATACAGGCGTGATTGCATGTATGTATGTAATACTTATAGGGAGTTTTTAGAGATATAGAACGGTGACCATTCGTTGTTAGCATCGTTATTAAAAAAACACGGGCGAATTAATTCCACCAAAGCACACCAAACAGATTTTCAAAACAAATTTGCACAATTTGAAAGCGTTATTAAGGCGTCAGTTTATGCATGTTAAATGCCACGCCAAACTAAATATAAATCACTTGATAACTACTGACAAAACAGCCGCCGATCAAAAAAGTATTGCCAAGATAAAGTTCTATAGCGCTAAAAAGACACTCGTTGCATTGAGTGTCATTGTTACATGTAAAGCTTTTTCAATTTTGTCGGGGCCATAGTACGGCATGTTCCTTAACAACTAAGCTTGTGTGCTCTGTGGAGAACTTTTGCAGTTGGTGTCTGCGGTTGGGTTCGACAATATGACCCAACGACGTGTCGACATTAAATTTATATTTTAGACTTCAGTTTTATTAGGCGTTTGGGAATGGCAGAGTAAAAATGGGATCACGCTATATCTCAAGAATCACAATAGATAGAAAGTTGTACATTTTACGTATTTCTGTTCCCGCTATAACGACAAATATTAAAACAAAATGTAATTAATATTAAATGAAGGCTTTCATACAACGAAAGCATTTTTTGCCGTTATTTGCTCGATCAATTAAAGGAACAATTAGGTTCTTGAAGTAAATATCAATGACTGGTAACAGGTAGGCTTTTTCTCGACTCGCACTTGGTCGTTTTTTTAATCTAAGTAGAACTGGAACCATTTCATATATGAACTTGCTTTAAAATCATTGAGACTATGTCTGCCAACACCTATCTGTTTCGATTACGAGATCCCGATGATGTCACCATCGTTACTTTCAGAAGGATAAATATGTCGCCATGTCAATAATGTTTATTTTAGGAAACCAATGAATAAGCAATGAAGAGGACATAATTTTCAGCTAAACATCGAATATAAATCAACCGAAAATAATATACATACCTACATACGTACAAAGTGGTCTCTGCCTACCCCTGTGGGAAAGAGCCGTGACGGTATGTACATATGTATGTATGTATGTATGTACATACGTACATTACGCCTGTATTCAGATATGGAGTAGGCAGAGCACGCGAAACGCTACATTGACTAAACCGTGACTGGTTACGTTTCGTGGCCACTTCTAGATTATTTTTTTAGGTTTTCATTTGTTACGTTGGTAGGTATAACAAAGACAGGTTGCTAGCCTGTCGCCTAAAATATACCTTAACCTCTTCCTTAGTCACTTCTTACGACATCCACGGAAGAAAAGAACCATACAGAAAATAACATACAGTTGTTAAACAATTATTTGATTATTCAGTAGTGTATCTTATCTTGTACTCGTTCTAAAGTAAACACGGAGTTTTTTAATTCCCTAGGCGCATGAAATCAACCTATATTTCTTCTATTCTCTAGAGCATGAACTTCCAACACTGAACCCTTTATTCTTTTAGGTGTTATTTTAATCTAGACTGCACGCAGCAACAGCAGACGAGTACACTCATGATCAGGGGTCGGATTTTTCATCGCATGATGCGAGGCAAGAAAACTATGGAGTCGATATTAGAATTAAACTTTTAATTTATAGTCATACTCATACTCACTAATTTTCTTAGTCCCGTAATACTTTGCCCCTTGTGCAGTTTAACAGATTAAAAATGTTAATCGAAAATTAATCTTACTGAATAAAATGAAAATATGGAAAAATTAAATTATTTACTCGTTTTACAATTGTAATTTTGAAATGGACAATGCACATGCCATACCTTGTCAAGATTTTGAGGCACTCATTCCTGTATCTACAAGCTTTATGGATATTGGAAACTAGATGCACAAAATAAAAGTACATACATACATACATATTCTCACGCCATTATTCCCAAGAGGGGTAGGCAGAGCACATAAAGGTAATGTTTTATTTACTTTATTTTTATTTACAATGTAATTTATTTCTACTCATAACGATTTATTATATTTACAATTTAATTTCATTCTTAATTAAATGAATGAGTATGGTTTAAATAATAATTTAATTTTAATATCGACTCCATAGTTTTCTTGCCTTAGTTAGATCATGCGATGAAAAATCCGACCCCTGCTCATGATAGTTTAATGTTCAATACAGTAAGGTAAAAGTACCAATGCTCGACGCCTCAATGCCCATACTATAGATGACACCCATCTGTCACCTGTCTTACTATGACATAAGGTTGCAAGTACCAAGTATTGTGTCAGTGTCGAGCACAGGGACGTTTACCGAATAATGCCTAATATTGTTAGCGTTATTCCATAATTCTATTCTCTTTGCGAATTGTACGCGCGTAAGAGTGACGCTCGGCTGTCCCAATTTTAGCCTTGTTTTCAACCAGAGCATTACGGATTCAAATTTATATTTTGCATTGGTAGGCATTAAAGGTTACCGGAATATTACGTTACGGATTCATGAATATGTAATTTAATTTTAAGGAAAAAACGGAGACAGCGTGACCTTATTTTGGCACAGCTGCAAGCATGTAGGTTACCATGATTTTACAGTGACCATATTCGCTAGCTACGGCGACTTACGGCGTACATTTGTACGGATTCGTAGAAGTAAAATTCTCCGTACGTCATTCGTCTTGTGACGTCACGCTTCAATAAACATTATACCAAGTAGTGACGTCGTTAAAAACTACGAAAAGCTCTATACTCCATTTAATTTAAGATTTGAAATTTCAACGGAATTTTTTAAATTTTTCTCTGTAATTCAAAGGTAAAATTAGATATGATTAATGCAATAACACTCATTACTGTTTGTTTTAATGATTTCAATACAAACGGTATCAGTATTTATGGCGATACCTTGTGTTTACTCAAAAATGTATGAGGTTTTGACAGTTAAGTTTCAAATCTTAAATTAAATGGAGTATAGTCATTATTTTGTTTGTTAAGTAAAATAAGTGGGCAGGCCACATTGCACCCAGAACAGATGGCCGTTGGGGTTGAAACCTGTTCGAGTGGAGACCACGGACCAGCAAGCGCAGCGTAGGACATCCACCTACAAGATGGACAGACGCTGGATGTGGGTTGCTTCTAACCGGTACATGTCATGTTGAAGTCCAAAGGGGATGGTTATGTTCAGCAGTGGACGTCTTATGGCTGAGATGACGAAGTAAATGAAAAAGTATATTTTATGTACCATACTTCTAAAGTATATTTTATGTACCATACCGTGTGGTGCCGGGTTAGAATAGCACCTCCCCCTTTCTTCCCGTGGGTGTCGTAAGAGTCAACTCTGGGAAAGGGTTAGTGTATTGTGGGCGATGGGCTAGCAACCTGTCACCGCAATATCACGTTTAATCATCTGGTTACCCTGAATTAGCTAGACGTGGCACTGGATTTTTGAATCCATGTGCTCTGCCTACCCCTCATGGGAATACAGGCGTGAGTATATGTATGTATGTATACTTCTAAAAAGTAAAAAGTATATGTACAGTACTAATTGACGGATCAAATATATTTTATCAGTCCTCTTGTTTTGTTATAAGTCACATCCCTAGATTTGTCTAGAGTTGCAATATTTACCTGTGGTCTACCAGCCAGTTGAGGCTCGTCAATATTTGCCAAATGGCGCGCCTGAACAAAGAAATAATTACGTGGTCATTTCGAGTAACAAAAAACCTGAATAAAATGAACGACACCATACAACGAAAAAATTAGGTTGCCTTAGAGTGGGTGGACCGACGTGTCCGTCAGGGTTCCCGGATCGTCCACACAAATGGCCACAAGAGTTCATGTAATTTTTAGAGGATATGCCCACTTTTTATGAGACAATCCCTCATATTATACCATAGTGATGCCTCGAGCCAGGGATACATAAGACGCATTTTCCACATCAACCGTGGTAGTATCTTTCTGGATTCTCATAGCTCCCATAAAACGATCGAGAGTTAGGTTTTTAGTAGGTATTCCTCCCCACTCTGAGAAAACCAGTCCCATTTACCCCTGAACCATCTTCACGGCGGTGGAGTATTCGTAAACACATTTTCCTTTCGCCAAACAAAAGACAGACTTCACACAGATTTGCCATTTTATCAACATCAATCAATTGATCAGCTGCCTCAGATATTTTATCAAACCCTGCTTCTTCTTTAATAATATCCCTGTAATATGTATAGTAAATATATGCTTCTGTTATCTGATTAAACATCATAACAGTGGTATTATCAACCATATTTCGTTGTAACGGAAGCAATAACAAAGCGATCAAGAATATTTCACAGAATGTTTGCTTATTCTACATGGATATTCTGAAAACAAGTTGAAATCGTGTGTGAAGCTGATGTGAAATTTCGTTCGATGGAAGATTTTGTTTGAAGATTAACTGAGGGCTTAGATCAAAATAATTGCTGTCGCAAGCCAGCTGAGCTGTGAGATATATTACTTTATAGGTTGTAAGTATAATAATATTAGTGATACTGAAATTCCTAATCTAAGTAGACAAAGACACGGGTAGAAGCTAGTCCCACTCGAAAAATAAATGCTTATTACAAGAAAGATCCGAAGGTATACGAATCGGAAGTGTGTCCCAAAATAATACGAGTGTATTCTATGCTATCGTAATCTGGATCTATCGCCGAAATACAATGTGTACGTCAGTACTTTATTGTTCGGAAATATTTTACATACACTCCGTGTACCTAATTTAATTTTGTATGTTATCCTAAAATCATTGTAAGGTCATATTTTTTGTACATCTACTCATTTAGGGTAGAGATTCTCTCGGAGATAAGTTCGCATTTGTACATAAAGCATATTGTATCTTGTTTAGTTTAACTGTTTTATCTGCAATAAAGGTACACAGGTACAATACAATGCAGTGAGATGGCAGTTGTGTTTTGAAGCGGTTTTAAATGTAAATAATTATCATTTATAGCATAAATACACACACTTGTTTATCATGTCTCTATTGCCAAATGGCGTAGACTGAGCACACACAATGCTACATTGTCAAAACTGTTTAGCGGTTCGTAGCCACTTTCAGCATAATTTTAAGTTAAAACGTTGATGAAAGAGATATAAGAGTGACATTTTGCTAGCTTGTTGCCTAAACGTTGCTCTAAAATTGTTTTTAACCGGTCTTTTATCTTGAACACGAAAACGTTCAAAGTTTCAGCAGCTACTCATTATAATACCCTTCTGACTTTAAATTAGACACATCTCAGGTATCCCTACCTTGGGTATTGTGTCTTTGTGATGTATTTCTACTGATAACAATGATCGCATCTCTCCTATTGTGCTCGAAAATACCTTTGTCATTTATCTTCAGCAGCTATAATAGGCGCAAGCAGCCATTTAAAATGATCAAAGATTCCCAAACGTAAAGAATTTTCGCTCAACGAAACTTAAAAACGGTTTATGTTCTAGCTAAGGAATAAATTATGGGAGCCGGGTATTTCTTCGAGCGTTTCAACCGTCTCATTCCTCTGTCCACTTTTTTTGTAAAAATGGAAGAATATTATGATACCATCGTTTAGTCATCTATTAGGGGAACAGGAATACTTGACAAACAGTAAAAAACGATATCAAAATCTACAGCAGATTCTTATGAAATCTAGCCAGATGAATGAGGCGGTTGAAACGCTCGAATAAACACCCAGCCTCACTCACCGCCCTCACTTTAACCCTTAATTTGGCAAGAATTAAAAAAGTCGTGAATTCGAGCCTCCTCGCAGGGAAACTAAGTCAAAAATTTTAGTTACAAAAAAATAAAAAAAAAGAACATTTGACAATGTACATCATGATGTACACTGCCAAATTAAGGGTTAAGGATTATTGTTATTAAGTTTTTATTAAAAACACTGCTTTGAATATAAGCTTTGTTACTCAATGTACTATTGATCTGTTTACTATTAACATTACAAGTGACATTGCATTGCTTGGCGCAAGAACTCTTTATTATAATTATTGTGACAACGTTCCTTAACGTTACTAACCCACCGTGAATGAATCAGTTCGATTGTATTTTTTACAAGTCCAACTCTGACAGGACCGGTTTTTAGGATTCTGTTCTTCTAGAAAAAAAAGAAACGCTGATGAAATAACTTCAGTCTGTCTGCCAAAACTCTCGCTCTCTGAGAGGCGTGAAGATACAGTCATGTAAATTGATACGAAATTTTATGTCTGGGGTTTATAGAAAGGAGGTTCCTTGAATAAATAAAATCAACTTCTAAGTGAATGTAATAAAAAAATATTATTATGGTAAATTATGAAACCGAAACTTGGTTGATCATAAACTTTGGGACACCGCAATGTCGTGAAACAGAAGTAAAAGAAAAATCCGAAAACGTCGTGGAGTCCTTTTTTTCGAGTGGAAAATATGCCTAAAGCATACCCAGCTCGAACCACCACGGTGGTATGAGGGGCTCTTCCACAGAAGATGGGCACCCCCTCTAAAAACGACACAAACTCCTTCATGCCATTTGTGTGGCCGGTCCGGGAACCCATACGGCCATGTCCTGTCCACCCATTGGCTGCCCCCGTACAGGATTCCCAGTTTGTGTCCTTTGTCAATGTATAATAACGGAAATGTTAAATTATTGATGGTATGTTTTTGTTTAACAATGACTATTGTTATATGGATAAAGGCACGGAACCGTTTGTACGCGAGTTGGACTCACACCCAGCCGGATTTTTTTAAGTTAATCCACGCCAAAGTTCAAATCTCTTAAGCTAATATTTACGCCGCGTTACACATGAGGTTAAGGATGTGTTTTTAAATTAGAAAAATGAATTCCCAGCGCTTCCGGTTAGCGGAACAAATATTTACGTTAGTAAAAGCGAAATTGAAGCGACGATGTAGAATCCTGGATGCGTTTTATGTTTTCTTAGGCTGAGTACACTAGACGAGAGATTTTAACCTCCTAAGGCCCAGCACCAAATTTTGATCGTTTGAATTTGATGCTTAGTGTCATTCATGTAAAATTCAAACTTATTTTGACATTAGTTCTATACGTAGGACCATGGGA
Source organism: Adoxophyes honmai (assembly GCA_005406045.1). Classification (NCBI taxonomy): domain Eukaryota; kingdom Metazoa; phylum Arthropoda; class Insecta; order Lepidoptera; family Tortricidae; genus Adoxophyes; species Adoxophyes honmai. The sequence goes on from BHDV01000201.1 coordinate 72,767, forward strand.
GGAGGACAGTGTCGTATCACTGTAGTACATTGTACATTGTACTACATAGTTTTAAGTAACCCAATGGGTTTTTCTACAGAATAGTCTTAATGATGCGCTTGGGTACCATTTACGGCGACAGGCAGGATATTAATTTTACCTCTTTCATCTGTTTTTTAAAGCTAAAGTTATGCTAAAATTTGCTACAAAACGTGAAATGGGCATAGTTTGTCTTCGTAACTTTCCGTGTGCTCTGCCTTCCACATTTATAAAAATAGACGTAATTTTCATTCATATATCACGCCTGTATTCCCAAATAGGATAGGCAGAGCACACAAAACGCTACATAGACAAACAATGACTATTTCACGTTTTGTAGCCACTTGTAGCATTTTCTTGTTTGTTTGTTGGGTTTCAAGGTGGCAGGTACAATAGTGACAGGTAGCCTGTCGCCTAAAATACACCTTAACCCAGTCCTTAGTCGCCTCTTACGACATCCACGGAAGAAATGGAGAGGTGTAATTCTAAACCTGACACCACAAGGGTAATTTTATAT
>BHDV01000201.1:74287-90952 GCA_005406045.1 Adoxophyes honmai
CATAAGACTGACCTCCTCCCAGGTCCGTCCATGAACAAGTAAAGCGGTGTCGTCCGCATATGTAAAAATTTTGCAGTTTGGAATAAAAAGATTGCAAAGGTCATTTATGTAAATCAAAAAAAGGGTAGGACCGAGAACGCTACCCTGAGGGACGCCAAAACTTAGATTTGTCTCCCCACTTCGAACGCCATCAATCACAACAAATTGAGAACGATCAGTGAGGTAGCTACGGAACATATCCAACGCAATCCCCCTGACACCGATACACTCCAACTTGCGGAGCAGCAAGCAAATAGAGACGGTGTCAAAAGCCTTGGCCAGATCCAAAAAAATGCCCACAGTTTTCTGTCTATGCTCGAAATTCCGAACCACAGTGTCAGTTAAAGACAAAACAGCATCCTCGGTAGATCTTCCGCTTCTAAAGCCAAACTGGTTTTCCGAAAGAATGCCGTTCCGATCAATGAAGGCTATTAAACGACTGTTCAGAATCTTTTCGAAGATCTTAGAAAAAACTGACAGGACAGAAATAGGTCTATAATTTGAGACACAGCCTCGATCCCCAGACTTGAATATCGGGTGCACCACAGCCTTGTATATATGTATATTTTCCTCAGTTTGCCTCTTATTACATCCACAGAACAGATGAAGAGGTATTTCGATTATTCTAAACCAACACCACAAAGAAAAACATATTTTCAAAATGTCATTGTAAATATTTAAGTTACTACCTTTTCTTCTACTTTCTTTTCGTGTCCCATAATTGAAAACCCGGTACCTTCACACACACCAGTGGAATTATTTTAACAAGGTAATAAAAATAAAAGCACTTACAGTAGCTTTGTACACCCACCAACAGAAGTAATCTGTGCGTGACAGTTCTCTCGAAGAAAATGTTTTTGACGTTTGTGTCGAATTACTTTTCTCATCGGTCTGTTTGGATTACAGTACAGACAGCGTAAAAATAACTACTTAATATTATAAGTACGAAAGCCTGTCTGTCTGTTACATTTCAAGCTTTACTTTCTATGAAAGAATAGGTTTTAAGACAAATCGTAAGTCGGAGAGCTAATTTTATTCAGCTATAAAACAAATTATTAAAGTTATAATATTGTAAAATAATTTAACCGATTGCGGAATGGGGAAAATGGGATAGGCACATTAAACGATACATAGTCAAAACAAAGTTTCGTAGACGCTTCTGACTTAATTTTAGGGTTAAACATCAATAAGTATAAAGATAGATTGCAAACCTGTGGCCTTAAGTTTACGCAAACCTGATATTTAGTGGCCTCATACGACATCCACACAAAACACACACTTAACTAGTAATTATAATGTAAGGTGTTGCGAAAAATCTGTGTTCCTCATACTTTACCTACTTACCTACTTGACTTCGTTAGTTGAGAAAAGTTATGGTATTTATTTCCAAGATAGTTAAAGTGAATGATTATTATGTAAAAATTCCGCTCGGCTGACATTCAGAACATTTTCTAGTATGAGTGACCCCAACTCTCGTAGAACTAGGTATTCCTTCGATTTAATTAATATTTTATCGTTTAATTTGGCCGAAATCATTTCAGGTTATTTTGGAATTTTGTTCTGTATTGGGACTTTGAAATTTTTTTCGTTGCTGAAATGTTGCCGACATTTTAACACTCAGTTCGACTGATAATTGTGTGTCTGGCTGTACAAGATTTCCTCATTTTTATTCCATGGGCGTCCATCTAAAGACAGGAAGTCATTCTGGAAGACGGAACGGAAAACTTTTGTGTTTGTTTTTTGTATAGAAACCAAAACATTCATGTTTACAATACTGGTTACATTTTGTAAACATAAACATGGACATTATACAAGTCTGTATTCTTAAATGAGGTACACAGAGAACACGCAACGTTACATAGCCAAGTAGCGGTGTCATCGCAAAATTTGCGTAAACTAGAAAAATTACCATTTTTCTCAAAAATAAGTAAAGTTGCTGTATAAAAACCAGGCGTCATTGGGATCATTTAAAATGGAATATTCGAATCTAGTCGATAAACACGTTCTTCGATGTCGCCCCCGACTGAGTTGCCGTAACACACTTCCCTTGTAGATTTGCTTACACACCCTTGTTTCCATTCTCTCCACGTTCCCAAACCAACGCAACATGCCTTTCTCTATCCTTGTCACAATATCTTTTTTCAGACCATACTTCTCTCACGGTATTACGCACCCTATCAGTAAGTTTGAAATGGCACCGGTAAAACCGAATGTAACAACCACAGACTTATATCGAAGTAGATACCGCGAGTTCCAGCATTTGTATGAAAACCAAGCGTGTCACTTTTTTTTACTTACTGTAATGTCACATGAGCGCTTTAGTGATGTGAATTGACAGTCCGAGTGAAACCGACTCAAAGGTGACGCCGCCTTATTCAAGTTGTCCTGTCTCTAGGTAGTTAAATCAAATAAATGAAATTGCGTCAAAGGAAGAGCATTGCTCTCCCTTTTGGCTCTTTTTTGGTACGCGAAGTACATACACTTGAGTCATCTACTTCGATATAAATCTGTGGTGACAACAACTTTTAACTGCAAAAAGCATAACAACGTGTTCAAGAATCCTTATTTTCTGCACGTGGTCGCAATTTCCTTGCTGCGTTAGAATAGAAAATGAAACATAAAACTGAACTTTCCTTGGCACTGCCGCGTTATGTTTACGCATGCTCTTTTGTTTTCCATTTCCCACTCTAACCGAAGTGTTTTCCAATACTATCTATTTTTAAACTATGCCATCAAAAGCGTATGTATTTGTATTAAAGCCGTATTTATACGCGTATGGAGCTCTGCGGGTATAATAATTCTAGCTTCGATATGAAACATCGAGCGTTTGAAGCGACACCGCAATCATGTTTTATTGTGTTTTAAAAGGACAGTTCAATAACATTTGGGAAAAACTGGGTTAACTTTATAAACGTGAAAGCATGTCTGTTGTCTTCTCAAGCATCAACCGCCGAACTAATTTAGAGGAAACCATGATTATGACTACACCAGCTTTCCGCCCGCGACTTCGTTCGCGTAAATTTCGGATTTTGGGGTAGTAGGTTTCTGAGCCTATTCATTACAAACAAACAAAGTTTTCCTCTTCATAATATTAGTGTAGATGTAGATATCTAAACCCAAATATTTAACAGAATCCTTTTTTTTAATAAAGTTTAGCCTATGTTACTCGTGGATAATGTGGCTTTCGAATGGTGCAAGAATTTTTAAAAACGGTAGAGTAGTTTCTGAGCCTATTCATTACAACCAAACAAACAAACAAAGTTTTCCTCTTCATAATATTAGTGTAGATAGATAGTACTTCACGCTTCGCAGCCGCTTCTAGCATAATTTTAAGAGGTATAGTGACAGGTTGCTGGCTTGTCACCTATGACATACCTTAACCTATTTCTTTAGTCACCTCTTACAACATTCACGGAAAAAAAGCAGAGATGTTGTTTTAAACCCGACACTCGAAATATTCACAGAATATTTATTTGTAGATCTACTTTAAAAGTGAATAAATAAATAAAAATAAAATAAACGTGTTTTTTGCAGCTTTTGATACGGAAACTCTTGAGTGCGTAAGTACGCAAGTACGAGTGTACTTGGCCAGTTTTTAGGAACACCTGTCCCCATTGACAAGACGTTAGAGGTTCCCTTAAAAAAAAAACAACGTAAAGTGATATTGATACTTAAACTTCCCTACTAATTGAGGAAACCGCGCCAGATAATTATGAGTAACGATGCAGCATTGCCCAATAGTGCGCAAACGGCTATGAATAGCTAACAATCAGCGCAGCTGTGCGCACGCGCTGTTTTGTGCGCAGAGATTAGCTGCGAGAGAGTACTTACGATGTTCGTTGAGAAAATTCTGTACGTGATAAATCAGTGCGATGGTCGATTTTGCTCCGATTATTGATTAGAGAACTGATAAATTGAATAAAATTTTCATTTTTTTTAATTTTATTTATGAAACCGAAAACAATTAGATTTATAAATTGATGGATTAGAAAAACTATCCCAGATTACATTTGTCAGTCATGTGTGTATTTTCCTTTAAAATTGAAGTACGGCTCATGCAAGTAAGAATAAGAAAATATGTATTAATGTGAATAATTTTGGAAATAACAATATTAATAAAAATATTATTATGTAGGTACTTCGCATACCATTTTTATATTTAGGTACAGATAAATTACCTATCGATTAACTATTTTTTTTTTTAAACAAATTATTTACAATAAACAATTAAAAACTTACCAATGCAGCAATTTCAGCAGATAGCAGTGTATCAGTTCATTGAAAAAGTGGATGTACCTGGAAAATAAAGAGACAAATTAAAAATAATATTACTTGTGTTTAATTTCGGAACTAATCTACTTTACATTTTTAGAGATTCAATTTCTCTCTCCGCATTTCTCTCTGTCCTACCTTCCTGAGTTTCAGTTTACATTTCGAAAGAAAAACAAACGCTCGCTTGTACAAGACTAAACCCGTTAAAAATATAACATGTCATCATTAGCCGTTAGAGTTTCGTGTGGACATTTAAACGGAAAATGTGACGAAAACTTTGAAAATTCTGCGCGACATGCGTTTTGCGTTCACCGGTTAAATTCCTCGATGGACTTTAACATAGTTACATACTACCAAAAAAATATATTTATCTTTGACAGTCATTTGATGCTAAGTACTACAACTACTTGTTATAGTAATAAAATAAAATAATATTACACATTAAACTACCGTGAGACTCACTCATGTTGAAAAATTATCGGATAACTCACGTTTAATAAAATAAAGATGATAATGATGAAGGGCTACGAATTAGTCCGAAACATGTCGAGCTAAACTCGATTTATTAAACGTGAGTTATACGATTTTTTTTTAAATAAAATAATCAATAGAATTTCACCAAGCAATCATTTTTCTCTGGATTCCGAAGGTAAAACTGGATATTGTAATGCAATAGGCATTACGTATATTATGTACCCGACCATAAAGTTTGCACATCGGTCTCCACGACGAACATCGGTTTTATAGAACGTTGTCTCTCTCTATCCGTGTGGTGTTGGTTCTAAAATAGCACCTCTCCATTTCTTCCGTGAATACCGTAAGAGGTGACTAAGCAAATAGGTTCAGGTATTCTTTTGGCGACAGGCTAGCAACCTGTCACTATATTATACTACCTCTTCCATCTGTTTTCAATCCTAAAATGGTCCTAGAAGTGGCTGCGAAGGGTGAAATAGTCATATCGATGGTTATGTCTATTTCACGTTTCCTGTGCTCTGCCTACCCCGTTTGGGAAGATAGGCGTGATTATATGTTAGTGTCTCTCTTTCTTACGTGACGCCGATGGTCTCTTTCGACGACCGACGTGCAAACTGTGTGGTCGGGTACTGTACTATTGTTTGTCATAATATTCTCAATGCAAATGGCTGCTTAATTCAATAGGTATATTATACACATTAACAATAACCTAATTATTTCGCAAGCCATACCGTTGCCGTAATTAAGGCTAATATTAGAATAATATGATTTCATATAAATGAGGCCTGTTGAACATAATGACGAATATAATTCCCTGCTTCACGTAGTTATTAATGTTTGTCATTTCCTCTCATTTGTCAGTCATCGATGGTACAAATTACATACATAATATATTACGTCTATATTACCAAATGGGGTAGGCAGAGCACACGAATTGTAGATGTCACCGCGATTTTTCCGCAAGTTAGAAAAATTACCATTTCTCAAAAAAAAGACGCCGCATTAAAACTATGTATTGTTGGATTCAACTTAAAATGTTATACTTAAATATGTGTCAACGAATATTATGCTAATATTGATCAATTAATATGAGATGACCAATTTTCAACAGTAGTTACACTTATTGCCGGGAGCCGGTGCGATGCCAATTACAGGCTTTCCGGGAAACGGTTGAATACCACTCGAAGGGTATTAAGATTGACATCGCTCTCTTTTTGTCTTTGTGTCTGTTTGTTGGATAGTAGCTTATAAAATGATAGACCAAATTTGATGGGACTTTGTCATTCGAAAGCTAGTTTTACTGCAGTTGTTTTTAATTTTTCCATTTGGTGTCGGCTTAGAATAAGACCTGTCCGTTTCTTCCGTAAATGTCGGAAGAGACAATTAGGAAATACGTTAGGAATTATTAGGCGACAGGCTAGCAACCTCTTCCTATAATACCTACGTCTTTTCAGTAACTTAAACATACATACATACATATTCTCACGCCTGTATTCCCAAGAGGGGTAGGCAGAACACATGAATTCTTTTTTTTTTTAGTAAGTTAAAACCTGAAGAAAATGCTGAAAGTGGCTACGGAACGTGAAATGTTCATTTACTGTATCGGCAAAAGCAGCCCGTCACTATTATACGTGTTTCAAGTGTTTCCAAACCGAGAACTGTGGAAGACGTGACTACATAACATGACATAGAGGTTTTGTCTGTTCAGGGGCAGCACAAACGACAGACTTTTGTGCGATCGAGTCTGCGGAGCAATAAAAACTCTGAATGGAAACTGTCTGCGCGCCATTCAGAGATTTTATTGCTCCGCAGACTCGATCGCACAAAAGTCTGTCTTCTGCGCAGCGCCTTAACGTCTCGAATGCTCTGTATGTGATATTGCTGATGATGATGTTGCTGACTATAAATAACATGCTTGTAAAATCCACAAAAACTACAGTTCGCCAGCTGATAAGATATATTTTTAATTAGACGCCAGTGGAGTGCTGATAGTGATAAGCACCGATTTGCTGTTATCAAACAACATCTGCAAATTGGCCTCGCCGTTGTTGCTCTCGTAATTGGGTTTATTGTCTGTTGCGAAATGGGTGATGGGGTTTCATCATCACACGTCCCACTGGCTGTGGTGATGAAGCTTCATAACCCTAATGAAATGCAACGCATGAGTTTCGAGCGCGCGATGGACTGTCTGTTTTTTTCTGACGCCTCTAGTGAGACAGTGACAGGTATAATCAGTCTCTCGCGCATCTCTACTCGCACCTTGTCATTCTTCTTCTACAAACGTCAACTGTCAAAGCAGGGATCGTTACCGGTATTAATAAAAACTAAAATATCTCCTTTAATTCGGAATTTTAGCTGGGTAATCCTATATAGTATTTAGGTAAGCCTGCGAAACTACGATATTAAATGAAAAAATTGCAATAATATACAAAAACAACTAAGATACCGAAATTGAATACCGGTATAAATGTATGAAAATAATACCGGTATTCGATCCCTGTGTCAAAGTGATCTACATCGCGCTGACGAAGTTTCGAAGATCGAATGCTTAAATTCAACTTCTAAATTTCTCTCTGTGGACTTCAGTCCCCAGGCATAACATCTGTCTGGAGATCTCTCTATTGGACTCTTTCCTATATTATTATACACATCTAGCTTGTTTTCTAAAATGGCGCACCACACAAAACGCTACCCTTTAAACTAAATTATAATCATTTCACGTTTAGTAGCCACTGCTAGCATAATTGTTAGGTTTTATGTTAAGAGGTATAAAATTGTCAGGTTAATAGCCTGTCGTCTAAAATATACACGACCACACTGGGTCTTACTTTTACTTACACTTGACCATTTTCTATAAATTTTCTTTGATAAATAATTCAATTTTCGTATTTGCCTTTACCTGTATTACTGCTTCTCTCTACTACTTAAAGGTTGGCTGGTAGAAATCGCTTTTCGGGAAAAGTCTGCCTTTGTACTCTAAAATTTTTATTTGTAACTAACCTGTAATTGATCTGTTTGTACAATAAAGAGTTTTTCACTTTTACTTACTTACTTATCATTTTTCTAAATTAAAACTGCTGTGGGCAACAGCCTCATTGCCAACTCATGTTACTGATTACGTAATGATGATGTAAAACCATTATTTCAAATCACATCACATCCAATTTATTACGTTTTACACTTCAAAGATGGCTGCACTGAATAATTTGCAAACGGCCACATAAATCCGATTCAATGGCTTTAAATAATTTATTGCTGTTATATGCACTCCGTACTCTGAACAAATTAGCTTCATCGATCCACTAATGGAAGGTGCTCGTCGAACACCGACACGCAGCAGCGACAGACGACGTGTCGCTGCGACACTACTGTAAAGTTAAGTAAATGTATCAATCCGGCACATCACTAACTTGTGCTTGGTCATTTATTACTAGTATCATTCACGTATTTTTTTATTATTTCAGAACATCTTTATATAAAAAGGTCGTTAAGAACGTTATAAAAAACCGGCCAAGTGCGAGGCGGACTCGCGCACGAAGGGTTCCGTACCAAAAACAGCAAAAGACACGTTTTTTCTATGGGAGCCCCCTTAATTATTATTATTCTTTTGATTTTAGTATGTGTTGTTAAAGCAGCAACAGAAATACATCATCTGTGAAAATTTCAACTCTTTAGCTGCCACCGTTCGTGAGATACAGCCCGGTGACAGACGGACAGACAGCTAAGTCTCAATAATAATAGGGTCCCGTTTTCACCCTTTGGGTACGGAACCCTAAAAACTAGACCATTTGAGAGGGCAATGCTTGCTATTAGTCGACTTCTTAACTACAAACGATATAGGTACGTACCAATTTCTAGGCCATGAGCCCGTAAAGCGACTATAACCTGATTCACCCCTTAACATCATAATGTTTAACGCCCCGTCTCGAGATGTTTGTAATATTCTTTACTACCCATTCGCTTTAATGCCACTCTATACCATCTCATTCAATACATAAAACAATCCTAATAAAGAGTTAACGTTTCGCAAACAAATCAGATGTACTAGCTACGTATAGTATATGTATTTCCTGAGCAAAGCAGATTAGACTTCATAAGCTTTTATCTTTGTTTGACTACGATAGTTTTGGCGTAACGAGCATGGCGGCTATTATGTGGTCTGGTCACTTTGCGAATGTATGAAAAACATCCATGGATGGTGATCCATCCATGATCTGCGATGGACTTTTTAGTCTGTGAAAATAGAACCTATGGAATTATATGCAGTAACGCACACAACGCGCAAAAAATCCGGCGCACAATGCATACAATCCACGCAGACTTTTGTGCGCCGCAGACTCGATCGCACAAAAAGTCTGTCGTCTGTAAAAATGTTGAAAGTTAGATAGGGGTATAAGTAATAATAGTTTGCTACCCTGTCATGTCTTCGGCTCAATTATTCATACCAGAAGAGCGGCGAAGGGCGGCGAAGCGCAGCGACCCGCTCGGTAGAGAAGGCGCGAGGTTTCCCGCGACTGCTCGAGAAGTCGCTGAAATGCGCAGGAAGTTGCTGGAATGCGCGGGAAGTCTAAGATCTCTGGGCGGGATATTGCCAGCGTCCGCTCGCGACTGCTCGAGCATCCTCGGGCATTCCCGCGACTATTCGCGGAGTCGCACGGCATCGTTTATGGAATTCGCTGGAATTCCCGCGGATCTACCGGCACCCGCGCGCCTCGTTGGAGTTTCTCATGCGATAATAAGTCTTATTGTAATGAAAATAAAGTTAAAATTCATTGACACTGACATGACATTGACATGACACTGAAACTGCGCTCCGCTTCGCCGCCCTTCGCCACTCTTCCGGTGTGAATTGAGCCGTAAACATAGGTACCTATTAAACGGTTAAAAAATACGCTTTATTTTTAACTCTATAACCTACAATACTAAGTGACAAAATCATTAATCAAATGAAATGATTACGATTTCAAAATCGCTACTCGAGGGTTTTGGTTTTGGTCCTATGGAGAAAAACGGTACCTTTACAAAAAAAAAAAAAGTATAAGCACGAGTGCGAAAATTACAATTTTTTCTTTTACATAAATATATTAAAATACTTCCTCGGTGTAAATTCTGGATAGGAGTACATAATTTCCGCTGTAAGAAGGATTACGTAATCGTTTGATTTATAACACAAACAAGCCCTTTGTATTATTCATAACGTATTACCGAGATGTTTGTAAACAGCGAACGTTGGAAAATTAACAGACCCGTCTGTTTGTCCGCCTGTTCGTATTGCGAGGAAAATTCCTACGTCAAAGCGCGTTTATATTAAAATCGTAGTAGCTGCTGTTTCATCCCCGTATTTTTTTTTGGGTTCCTTACATAATAATGATTAAAATGTCATGTCATATACAGGGTGTCCGGAAATCCATCGTAAATATTTTAACCAGTGGTCGGGAATAAGCGTCTGAAAACCCCAGTAAAATATATTTATATTTTTTTTACTGACCCTGTATAACACAAATGTTCATCGTTTTTCAGGTCATTACGCCCAGCGTTTTACCTACTTTACGTCCCGTGCGCAAGTTACGTTAGTCGGAGCTTACAGTCAAGGAAATTGATTACTGTGCCACTTTGTACCTTTTCACAAGAAATGTCACTGGGACATACCATACTTTCTACTAATTAAAGCAATATGAAACTCACTATGAAAAGGTTCAAAGTGGCACATGTATCAATTTCCTTGACTGTACGCGTCTGCGATCATTCGACATTGCGATGCTACGCGGTTGACTGAAGGACTGGGCAATATTTTCAGATTTTCGTAAAAAAAATTACATGAAAATTCCGAGAAAAGAACTTCACATGAGTTTTCATACGCGTTGACCCGACCACTCTGGTTAAATTACTACTAATTAAATTTCCAGCTACCCTGTATATAATATCATATCACTTACTTTTGCCAAAACATACACAAAGTCAGTACAGTTTAGCTGACATGTCAGGGGTAAAATAATCACATGCATTGCTTACATTTTTCTTTTATTTTTCAAATTAGGAAAAGAAAAGAATAATAAATAATAATAATAAATATCATTGGACAATTTTTACACCAATCACCTAGTCCCAAAGTAGGCAATTTAATGCCTGTGTTATGGGTACTAGACAACGGATAAACTTACTTATAATATAGATAAACATGCAAGACCCGAAAGCAAACATTCGTATTCATCATACAAACATCTGCCCCGACCGGGGATCGAACCCGGGACCTCAAGCTTCACAGTCAAGTTCTCTAACCGCTGGGCTATCCGGCCGTAAGAATGAAGCGGAAAGTTTGAATCAAACGTCTTCAACTGAGTTTAGCTCTGCATTATGTCATGTGTTTTCTCGATGAGAGGCAACTGTTAATCCCGTAACATGTCCGTCTAAACTTGATTAGGCGTGAGGTATCCACTTTTTTGAGTACACATAGTAGCTATGCTTAGTTGGTTTGGACACATAGAGAGGATGGATGAAAGAAGACTGACAAAACAAATTTATACGGGGAATGTGGATGGGTGCAGTGGGAGGGGAAGACCTAGACGGACGTTCCGTGACAAAATCGCGGACGTTTTAGAAACAGGTCAGGTCAAAAGTACCAGAAACCGACGAGCATGAATGTGGATGAAGCAAAAGCGGTAGGTATGTCACGATCGTAGCGAGTGGAACAAAGTAGTCTCTGCCTACCCCTGTGGGAAAGAAGCGTGACGATATGTATGTATGCATAGTAGTATGTTTAAGACAAATTTAAGTCCATTCAAAGCAGTAGATAAGAATTTATGAAGCGAAAAGTAAAATCAACATCCATCACCATCAGCGACTTGAAACCTACTGGGGATATTCTTATGAAATTTTCCACTCAGATCGCCGATAAGATACTCGACACACTTTACCAGCGTGCACTCGGAGTGCACCCGGTAATGGAATGTACTCGATCGTCGAGCATGAAATATGGCCTCACTGACCAGGACATACTGCAGAGGGTGTTGAACTTTAAACTCGGTGGAAATGTTAGCGAATGGCGTTTATAGCTGCCTTCGTTGGCTACTCTTTACTCGTGAGTAGAACATTTTTCATGTGAAAAAGAGGAGACATACATACTGTATTCCCAAATGGAGAACTCAAAGCACACATATCGCCACGTAGACAAAACGATGACCACTTGAAGTTAAGCATTTTTTTTAAGTTGCCACGTATAATAATGATAGGTTGCCAATCTCTAGCCATAAATCTCTCTAACCTGCTTTTTCACATATAAAAATTTCCCGCGCGTTAACCCTTAAATTGGCAAGAATTAAAAAAGTCGTGAATTCGAGCCTCTTGCAGGGAAACGAAGTCAAAAATGTTAGTTACAAAAAAATAAAAAAAAAGAACATTTGACAATGTACATCACAGTGTACACTGCCAATTTAAGGGTAAAGGTGACTTTCTTATGCTAAGACTAAATTTTGTGTTATTGTCGTTTATGTAGATGATTCCGCTTTATCATATACCTATGAAATTAATTAATCTGTGCGATGTCGGGTACGAACAATACCTTTCCACTTCCGTGGATGTCGTAAGAGGTAACTAAGGAAATAGGTTTAGGTATGATTTAGGCGACAGGCTAGCAACCTGTCACTATTATACCACAATCACTTTCATCTGTTTCTTAATCTAAAATATTATGCTTAAAGTGCCATGGTCTTGTCTATGTAACGGTTTGTGTGATCTGCCTACAAAATTTGAAAATACAGCGTAATTTTTATGGTACATCGTAAAGACATCGTGAAGACAGAGCTGTGAGTCAAGATGTGATGAACTCACAAATCAAAATAACACGAAATTTCACCACAGCTTAAAAAAATCACGGAAACGCGGGCGATTTTTCTCTTAAAATTTATAGCTCTGAAGCCGCCAGTACCAGATAGCTCCGGTCATTGACCTGGCTCGATTTCTCGCGTTTTCCTACCTCAGGGAAAACGTACGTTTTATTTTCATGCCTTACCTTCTGTGGCTTGGTTACTCAATACTAAGCTTTACCCTCTTAGTAATACAAGTGGTGTTAGATGAATAAAACGGGCACAGATTCAAGCACGTATAGTCTCACGTCTAATTTAATGACCAGATCGAACGCACTTTTATGCCTAGTTAACCTTTCTTAGAATATAAAGGAAGCGCTAGGGCACAAAATTGTATAAAAACAGTATAAAACTGTGAAAAACATAGTGATAGGTACACTATTTTGAAGGCTAATTAAAAAAAGTGGTGAAAAACGAATTCGTGATTATACTAAAAAGACAAATATTTATCACGCTTACATTCCCAGTTGGGGTAGGCAGAGCACACAAAACGCTACATAGAGAAAACCATTACTATGTCACGTTTCTTAGGCATTTCTAGCATAATTTTAGTTTTAAGAACAGATGGAAGAGGTATAATTATGACAGGTTAGCCTGTCGCCTGAAGCATACCTGTGAGGTGTCGGGACAGAACAGCACCTCTCCATTTCTACCGTGGGCCGTAAAAGGCGACTAAGAAATAGGTTTTAATAATCATTCTGAATTTTAAATCTAGTAACTTGCAAGTTAGTAAACTTATTTGTCACTAGCTTTTCGCCCGCGGCTTCGCCCGCGTGGAATTCGGTTATATTGAAAAGAAAAAGAAAGAAAGACATTTATTGGTACAATTTTTTTGTGTATTGCGGTATAAAGCGAACATTCCCTCGGGAACATCAATTTTTCCGAGATAAAAAGTACCCTATTATTTAATCCGGACTTCTATCTTTACGTCTGCAATCGGTTCAGTAGTTACGGCGTGAAAGCGGAACAAACAAACAAACAAACTCACTTTCCGATTTATAATATTAGTAATAAGGATAAATTAATTTTACAAAGGACACGTCAATCGCGTAAGCGGGACGGTGACATAAATCTTCAGATTCTAATAAATTTAAAGGCGTGATAAATTGCTGTCCAGAGAGGATAACCCTGGCTTTGCCGCGTCCCAAATGTGCATAGAGTTGGGCCAGATGGCCTGGCTTACCGTAGTTCTAATATCCCTGGAGTAGATATTTTATTCAAATATTTTCCTAGCAACTCGTGGGAATCTAAATATACATAACTCAAAGGTGACTGACTGGCTGACTGACTGACATAGTAATTTATCAACGCGCAGCCCAAACCACTGGACGGATTGAGCTGAAATTTGGCATGCAGGTAGATGTTATGACGTAGACATAATGTTAAGAAATAATGTTGACTAAATCTACCCCCAAGGGTATAAAACAGGCAATAAAAATAAGTATGAAACTTTGTCAGTACAAGATCTATAAAGGATAAAGCTGTCTTTGGACTTCACCATCTTGTTTATAGTTTTTTTGTTTATTTTTTGTATAAAGGCAAAAACGGTGTAAAAGTACCTAACAGATGACGGGTTATATTTAAGCCTTAATCATTTTAGCAGGATTTTTATTATTTATTTTTAACAATTTTGGGCCTACCGTCACGCGTAACTCTAGATTATGGGTCACGAATTGTCCCAAAACATGTAGAGTTTAATTCAAATATAATATTTAACACAATAGCGACTCCATAGACGCTGGAACAAAAATATGCCACCAAAAATGCCCCGATTCTATTCATGACACAGCACCTACGGATATCTGAAATATTATACCCTTCAATATTTTATCTCTCACATAATAATAAAATTGGGAGGTACAGTCAGCAAACAAGTTGCATAGCCGAAGAAAGAAGACTCTCAAGTAGCGTCCCTATTGCTAGGAGCATAAGAGTTATCCCGATTGGGATTTCTGCGTCAGCGTTTCGCTGTTTGGTTTTACTGACCGTATTGGGATAGCCGAAAACATTTTGTTAGTAGAAGAGTGTTCTTAATAATCAGATTGTTGTTTTAATCTTTTACTTCCTTGTTGGTTTATCGTTTCAAATTAAAATTTAATCTTAGAAGAACTCTATTAATTTGTATTGAATATAACTTGCTGTTTTTATGCCAATCTAACATTACTAACACTAGATTGTAAGATTAAAACATGTATTGTATCTAACGGACTAACAAGTTATGACTTTTTATGGGTCGAAATAAATACTTTTAGTTTTATTTACTAGCTTTCCGCCCGCGACTTTGTTCGCGTAAATTTCGGATTTTGGGGTCGTAGGTTTCTGAGCCTATTCATTACAAACAAACAAAGTTTTCCTCTTCATAATATTAGTGTAGATGTAGATATCTAAACCCAAATATTTTACGGAATCCTGTTTTTTTTTTTTCAAAATAAAATTTAGCCTATGTTACTCGTGGCTTTCGAATAGTGCAAGAATTTTTTAAAACGGTCCAGTAGTTTCTGAGCCTATTCATTACAACCAAACAAACAAACAAACAAAATTTTCCTTTTTATAATATTAGTGTAGATGTAGATTACCTACATTTACATACAATACACAGCGACGAAGTAATTCAACGTTGTGTGTGAAGTTCCCAATCCACACTGGGCCCGCGTGGGAGCTATAGCCCAAGCCCTCTCATACTGAGAGGCCTGTGCCCTGCAGTGGGACGTATATAGGCTGATGATGATGATGACATACAATACGCCTGTATTACCAAATAGGGTAGGTAGACCACATGAAACGCTCCATGAACAAAACCATGACTATTCCACTATTTGTGGTCACTTCTAGCATATTTTTTAGGTTTTAAGTTGGGAGGTATAATAGTGACAGGTTGCTGGCCTGTTCTGGTGATTCTAGTGATTATTTTTTTAGCTCTAGTGTAAAAATTGGAGTGTTATGTAATATTGTGTCTGTCTATGTGTAATATTGAGTCGAGTCGCGCGCCGGATCGACTAGGTACCAGTTATTTTGTAGCCTATCTATTAGAAAGTGACGGGTAGATTATTCCAATTAAAAGTGATGCACGAACTCACCGACACTTCGTAAAATCTTGCCAAATTAGTTCCCGAATAGTGCTTAGTCAAAATCGCGCATGACTCGACATGCTCTTAGCCGAGGTATGCCGCCTGGTGGCAACATCGTTAAAAATGAGAAAATGATTTTTTAAACAGACTAGCATCAAGTATTTTAGCTAAGTTTTTGTGAAACCGTGTCTTGATTTTTTTAATATACCAAGTGGAATTTTAAACGAAAACCTAAGAAACGTTTTATCTATTGAAGGAAGTTGTTTAATATCGTAACCTTTTTTGCTTAAGTTTAATGAAATGTTAAGGATGTAAAACTGATGGCTTCAATAAGATCGCCGCTTTTGAACTGTTTTTAAACAGATGCCCGTTTCCTCTAAGGAGAGGCAATTTATTTTTCAATTACATGAACCTAACAAACAGAACTTTGATTAAAATTAAAATTGACCTCAATCGACTTATCGGTAATAAGATTTTTGGGAACTCTTGAGGTTTCTTCATTAAATATTGCAGAGGGTATTAGTGAAATCATTTCCTTAGAAAGTTGTTTATAAAATTTGAATAATGCGAATAGGTTACCTACTTATATGCATGTAATTAAAAAAATTAATCACTTTTTATTTTTTGTAACAACTTTTTTATAAACATGAAGATAATTTTCAAAGACTTCAAATATACATTCTGAGAAAGTCAAGACAAGTGGTCAAACTGTGGGCTTTGAATTATATAAAATAATATCCGGGTATGTGATAGTCCCTCACATACTGAGAGGAGGCCTGTGCCCTGCAGTGGGACGTATACAGGGTGTCCCAAAGTTATGGGACATGAAGGGGAAGTACCTTAAATATCGTAGATAGTGTATTTAGCTCAAAGAAGACTTTATCTTATTTTTAAAAGTTAGTAATTCTGTATTCATAGATTTTTTTTAAATTACTTGCTTCGTCTGGGAA
>BHDV01000201.1:101005-115515 GCA_005406045.1 Adoxophyes honmai
AGCTATTCCTCCTAAAGCCTTGAATCTGCTGAGAGCTACGTATACGTATACCTACTTGACCTTTAGTAAATACGTACATAAACATAAGTTTCCTTTCAGGATAAAGCTAATTTGAAGTCGGTTTTTTTTTGTTTAAAATTATTGGGGTTCTGTACTGTAAAGGGGTTTGTGGAAAACTCGCTTAAAGGCACTTTTATACGAGAGGTCTTTAGGTAACCGCTTCCAACGCCCATGGCTCTAAACTAGCAATCCCTAATTCTTCTAGTTACAAGGAAACATGGTGTTGAGTTTAAATATTGTTTATATTTTCAGAGAGTCACAAAAAATATCCTACTCACGAGGTGGAGCTCTCTATAATGCCATTTAGAAAAGAACTACCTACTACAAAAAATTCCAATTCTGAATTCAAAAATTCAAATTTGACTTGGCTTTAAGCTGGCCAGTCATTATAGGAGCCAGTAACACATCGTGTTACTGCCTCTTACAATACCTACCCAAAAGGTGAAAATGGGACCCTATCACTGAGACTTCGCTGTCCTTCCGTCCGTCTGTCACCAGGTTGTATCTCAAGAACGGGCGATAGCTAGAGAGTGGCAATTTTCACAGATGTTGTAGGTACTTCTATTGGCGCTATAACACCAAATAGTAAAAATAAAATAAAATAATTATTTTCGGGGGGGCTCCCATACAACAATTGTGATTTTATTGGTGTTTTGGTTGATTTAAATAACGGTAACAGGTAGGTAGACACTTGAAATATTGACAGAATTGACTTAGTTGTAGATTTACTTACAAAAAATAAAATCGAAATTAAAATAAAATAAGAATTTAAGGGGGACTCCCATACAAAAACGTTAACAAAACCCTTCGAGCACGAGTCCGACTCGCACTTGGCCGATTTTAATGGGACCTCGCTGTATTTTTTTTTTATGTAAAGCTTCGTAGATTTTTCTTGAAAAAGTACGGAACTCTAAAAATGCTTCAGATAAAAAAGGGTAGACCACTTTGACTATTCTATTCAAATACGAAAGTGTACACTAGCCTTTCTCCCTTACATTGTTATGCCTGTATTTTGCCGAGTCATGCAATATTATTGTTTGATGATACTTCTGAATCCGTGTTTAATGTCCGTAGCAGGAATATTATGTAGACCTTTTCAATTTTGTTTTGATACACTTCGTTTTCTACCAAAGCCATGAAAAACGTGCATTCGTACATACTCTGTTGTTATTCTCTAACAACTCGTCGGCAAGCTTAACGTTGAACTGTCAAATTTTCTATACAATATAATATGACAGCAAATTTTGACATCTCAACGTAAAGTTTGACGAGTTTAGTTCTATATTTTACAGAATAACACCACAGTATTCCCTAATAGGTTAGGCAGAGCTGACGCAGATTTATATAGACAAAACTATGACTATTTCACGATGTTTAGCATACCTTTCTCATCTCTTTTTAAGGGTCAATATCAGATTTCGTCCCGCAATTTCTAATTTTTTTGGCGCCATTTTTTTCTTCAATGTAAGCAATAAATGAAATGACATACCTTGTAAACGACTGAATTTCAGCACAATAACATAGTTACATAAGAAATTCAGTCGTTTACAAGGTATGTCATTTCATTTATTGCTTATATTGAAGAAAAAAATTGCGCCAAAGAAATTAGAAATTGCGGGACGAAATCTGATATTGACCCTTAAACCTTAAATAATACGAGAAACGGCTACAAAACGTGAAACAGACATAGTTTTATCTACGTCACATGTCGTGTGCTCTGCATATCCCATTTCGAGAGTAAGCGTGATTGTACGTATGTATGTATGAAGCAGGAATCCTGCGCAGACAAAACCTCAGGCAGTAGATCAAGACAAAGTTTAACTTTCTGTCGTTTTTAAAACCTGCCTTACTAGAGATGCGCGCGAGATAGACTATACCTGTCACTGTCTAACAAAAGACGTCAGAAAAAGACAAGTAGTCTTTTCGCACATGTCATCTCGCACGTGTTGCCATTGATGTTACCAGTTTTCGTTCGTCATTACCATTATACAGCCGCTATTCGGGCCATCAATGGGCGCTGTATTAGTGCTGTATTATTACATTAATGCAAAGCCACTAAGCTTACCGGGTCACAGACTAAAACAGGTGCCTCATTTCATAGAAGATCTGATTAAGTATATTAAACTATCAACATCGCCCAATTGCACACCCCTTACCGACTCGTTTGTCTTAGGTAGTATAATGCCTCTTATGACAATAAATAAACATACCAGCTATCTCAACTTTTGCTCAGGGAGTGAATAGTACCAGTATTGCTATTACTGACGAAAATCTAAAAAAAAACACTGAATAAATTACGTAATTTAAAACTGCAAAAAAAGAGAGTTGTGTGTAGGAGATTATGTCTGTCACTTCCGATATCTTCTTGTAACTTTTCAGCAGCTGAATTTGTTTTAATAAATGACACGTCATGAGATTCACTTCGCTGACGTCAGTGATATTGGACACAATGAAATATCATACTTCAAATTTGTTTATTTATTTATTTTAACTATACGGCAGCCAATACAAAATAGTGAATCATCTGTCCCATGCTCACTGTGACACTGCACTAATCTACGTAAAAGCTCTCGTAAACCTGCCATCACTAATGCAATGAGATATCAGATGGTGCCACAGCGCGGCTACAACTAGGTTATTCACAATCGCTAGGTTTATGCGCCATATGTCATTTTAAGAACTCACACAATTTAACGAAGGATCCTTAAGAGGATCCATACGCCTACACTTTTCCATACAAACGTAGTCCCGTGTTTTCTCCGTGAATAATGACATTAGAGCAAATTTTTTTTCATTAAATTTGTATCCGTTGTGGCTATGCCCCCATGATTAGCTTTTAACTATTTTCTAATTTTTTTTATTTTTTATTTTTTTCTTATTTAGAATATCGATAAAAGCAAATCATAGCCATAGCATAGCCACAACAGATACAAATATAATGAAAAAAAAAATTGCTCTAAATGTCATTATTCACGGAGGAAACAGGGGACTACGTTTGTATGGAAACGTCGCGCGACTCCTATCCTCTTAAGCCATACACCGGTGGCGTGAAGGAACGAACAAAAAAAATATTGCCTGGCCGGAGCGATGTGCGTACTCTCTCGCTTAATCTATATTTCTATACTAATATTATAAAGCTGAAGATATTGTTAGTTAGTTACTTTGTTTGTTTGCACGCGCTAATCTCAGGAAGTACTGGTTTGAATTGAAAAAAAAAAATTGTTAGATAGACCATTTATCGAGGAAGGCTTAGGCTATATAACATCACAAACGATCTCATCTCAATGAGAGGTGCTTTATACAAAATGATACGACGCCAATTTGTTCGTGAAATCGCCTATTGGTTAGGTTAAAACGGTTTTATTTGAATGTTAGGTGTCTAGGGTTAAATCTAATTTTGATTTGATACTAACAATACCTCACTAACACCAAACATCGGTCAAATCTATTTACCTTCGCATTGTCGGCCGAGGCCAGTAATCTAATCCAACGCCCCAAGGGTCGTCTCCGCGTGCAATGAATAACTTAACTGGTATTTGGTATTTTGACAACATACCCTAGGATAATGGGATTTATTTTGGTAAAAAATACACCTGGAAGAGTGTTGCTAGATATAAAATGACCCTTTTTAGGGTTGTGTTTCGTTATGTTTAGAATACACCTCTCGTTTACCTACTTCCATGGATGTCGTAATAATAAAAGGAAATAGGTTTAGGTATGTTTTGGGCCACAGGCCTGTCACTATTATACCTCTTCCATCCGATTTCAAACCTAAAATTATGCTTGTAGTGGCTGCAAAGGGTGAAGTATCTAGTCATAATAGTCATAGTCATTAGTAACACTTTTTTTCCTCAGTCACTTATTACAATGTCCACGGAAGATTTGGAAAGGTATCGTTGTAAACCAGACTACACACGGAATATAACTTAACTTCTAACCTAAAAAATATAAAGTGACAATGGGATATGAAATAGTCATAACTAGATATATCTACCCCATTTGAATACAGGCGAAACGTACGTATTTACCCAGCAAAAATAAGTACATTTTCGTTGCTGTCAATATGAAGTAATAAAAGGGAAATAATCCTCTTTCTCTAGGACACTTTGGTTCTTATTAAGGGATAAGAACCCTTAGGATTGTTGTGTCCTCAGGGTCCAATTATATTGGACGTAGCAGTCCGAATTACTATTGTTCATTCAATAGAACACAATGGATGCGAAACTAATGACATTGTAGAGATGATCCGTAATTTGAATTAGGTAGTAGTGCATATTATTATGTCACAGGGAAATGATCAAACAAGAAATATGAACAAATCTCAAGGAGATGTGATCAAATCACGCAGGATGGCCGAATGACGTCTATAATTATTTTTTTCTCTAGAATTTTTCAGTCATTTGATCAAATCCATGAATCATCGAAAACACAAAGTCGATCATAAAACATGTCACGACATGTCATTCCACTAGATTTGTTTTTAGTGATTTGGTTAAATCCCTGAACCGCGACACTAAGTTGAGAAAACGAAAACAGAAAGCCAACTAGTTTTAGCATTATCGCTAAACAAGTATAGGGAAACGATGATATCTTAACTGGAACTTCAAGAGGGTAGTCAATTGCATAATAAAAACAGCTAGTACCTACGGGAAGCTGTGTGGTATCGGACTTAAAATACGTCCGTAGATGTCGCAAGAGGCATCTAAAGAAATAGGTTAAGGTATGCTTTAGGCATACTTCGAAAAGAAGTATGCTTAGCTGGTTTGGTCATGTAGAGAGGATGGATGAAAGAAGATTGACTAAACAGATCTATGCTGGAAGTGTGAATGGATGTGTTGGGAGTGGAAGACCTAGACGGACGTTCCGTGACCAAATCGAGGACGTGTTAGAAACAGGTCAGGTCAAGAGTATCCGAAATCGACGAGCATGTATGAAGAAACTAATGAACGTGGATGAAGCAAAAGAGGTATGTCAGGATCGTAGCAAGTGGAACAAAGGGGTCTCTGCCTACCCCTGTGGGAAAGAGGCGTGACGGTATGTATGTATGCTTTAGGCGACAGGCTAAATCATGCTCATACTTGCCCTATAAAACTGGAAAATGCTGAAAGTGGCATAACGTGATATAGTCATGGTTTTGTGTTCTATGCGTACCCCATTTGGGAATACGGGCGTGATGTATCTATGTAAATTTACCCTTAAATTTCCCGCAGGGCATCATTGCACTGCATACGTGTGCTATGTGGAATATGTATCTGGCGTCGAGATAGAATTTATTTAACTATGAGTTTCCGAAACTTTTCATCCTTAAATAGGGCTGCATTCGTATATAGAAATTAAATACGATAATCTGTCGGGGCCACGCATCGGCACGATCCGTCATATATGTGTTTGATTACTATAGTATTTCGAATTGAGTGAATTGTTAACCTGATTGGGTGAAGTGAAGCATTTCTCTCTCGTATCGTTGAGTTAAACTAAACGACACTTTTCATTAGGCTTTCCAAAGTATTTACAAGAAGAGAGTAGAGTAAAGAGAGTAGAGTAGAGTTTTGAGAAAAGAAAATCAATAGTAATTACAAAAATGTAAAACAATGTTTAACACATTTTTTGGAATAGAAGATGTACCTATTTTATAACACTATTTTTAGATTTAATAAAATGCGGCTTCCATCTAGCTGAAGAATATTCGCGTCTCAAAAAAAACAAAAGGCAATCGGTCATTTTGAATTTCGAATTTATTTCTTTTTTTGTAGTAGGCAATTACGCACCATGGAGGTTACAAGCAAAATTTCAGTAGGGATTGGTTTGTTACACCGCATTTTATCGAGACATATTATATTGCTGAGTGCGGCTCTTTTCGCCGCATTTTATTTTATTTTTATTGCATAGAGTATTTATTTAAAGCTTATTTTTTATTTGATTTTGTTTTAGATAAGTTCAACAAAAATGTTTTTCTCTGTGTCGAATTTGTGTTAATAAGTGTATTTCTCTCTTTCTTTCTACCGTCAATTGGTCAAAGCCCATGCTGATTCCGTATGCGTTAGATATAGCCCTACAGCTACAACCCTGGCTTGACAAATCAACTTTAGAGTCGAATAAACATGGCACTGTGCTTACAGAACCGTGAGTCAAACCGTCAAACATGCTAACATTGTACACAAATACATTCTAATCTCATTACCGAACCCGATTAAACAGAGAGCGTTGAGGTGACCGAAACATCTGCCAAAGTAACCCTATTACCATTCAAACAACACGTTTCGTAACGAACTTGTGGTATTTAAATGAAGATATTCTTAGAGGCTTACGTGTTTAATACTATTGTTTAGGTATTTTAAGCACCTGGAGTTGTATTTAGGGTGGAGTGGGCACAAATGTAGTCAGGGATGCGAGATTTCTCGTTTATTTTAATACTAACGTCCCGGCTTCGCACGGGTGTAATGCTAATTTAAATATGCTCTAAAATGTGTCGTCTTATTTTTTGGCATATAGTTAAATGCCTATATATAACTTGGCATGATTTTAGAGAGGGAGAGTGAATTCGCGCATCGCTTTTATCTGGAAAAAGCTCACTCTGAAATTGTGTCAAGTAAAGTTGTTTTGCCGAATAGTATATTGCTTCTGAAATTATCAATGTTTCTCTGCCGTACTATGAAAGTATTATACCTACATTAAAACCTTCCTACTATCTAAATTAAAAGAAATGCATGAAAATTTGTTGCGTAGTTTCAGAAATATACCATACACTTTTATAAGGACAGACAGCGGGAAGGGACTTTGTTTTATACTTTGTAGTGATGATGATCATCTGTGAAATGAGTGAAAAAAGTGAAAGTGAGAGAAGGGCGATTTCATGAATAAACATTCTGATTATATATTCATTTCTTTAAATATAGAGTACATACAAGTCGAGAAAAAAATATGCCTCGCTTTGAAGCTTGACTACTTAACTTAGACGTGTGGCCACATTGTGAAGTTTTCTAGAAACATTTTTTTAACGCAGGAAACTTCGTTTGTTATGGACAACGTTACGGTCGTTGTTATGTCAGTCAATGATTGCTGACGATTTGTTTATTTAAATAAACAAGTCAACAAAGACACAGCACCGTTTCGTTAATGTGGTAATAATAATCATTATTATTGTTATGTAGTCATAACTGTGTCTTCTTGTGTAGCTCGAACAGCATGCTAAACGCACTGTCATAGAGACCGTGTCATGGTCTGTTACTAGATATTTTTACATTGTACAAGTCGCGTTGCCGTGTGGTGTCGGGATAGAATAACACCTCTCTATTTCTTCCGTGGACTAAGGAAATAGGTTTAGGTATGCTTTAGGCGACAGGCTAGCAATCTGTCACTATTATACCTCTTCTATCTTTGCAAACCTTAAACTATGCTAGAAGTGGCTGCGAAGCGTGATATGTCACAATAATAGTTTTGTCTATGTCACGTTTCGTGTACTCTGCCTACCCCTTTTGGGAAGACAGGCGTGATTGCGTGTAGGTATGTATGTATGAAATCTTTAGAAAGATGTCAGGAGAATAACATCATCTGTCCATTTATCCATGGTTTTCGTAAGAGAGGACTCAGGAAAATGTTAAGGTATATTTTAAGCGACAGGCTAGAAACCTGTCACTAATTGTACCTTTTAACTTATAACCTAAAAAATATGCTAGAAGTAGCTACAAATCGTGAAATAGTCTGGATTTTGGTCTATTGTGTAGGTTGGGAATACAGGCATGATGTATGTTTGTATGTATTTTGATATAACTTCTGACACATTCGACATCGGCAGCGCTTCATTGGGAGCGTTTTGGTCACAGAAGGTGTGTCACTGGCGTCGAACGTGAACTGACACTACGTCTATCTTCACATTCTAAGTCCTCTCGAACAAACATTCTGTATCTATATCTTATCTGTAGTATATCGACCAAAAGAAGACCCTAGAAACAAGGCCATAAAAACAGCGACACGACCTCTAACGCGAAGCTCCTAAAGCTCGTATATCCAATTATAAGAGTAATTAAAGGAATAAGTTGTTCGAGTGCTTCACACATAACTCGTCACTCGCAATCTGGATCTTTTACAAATGAGTGCGTCTTAATGTCTGAGGATTGGGTAGCGTGGGTGGTCTAAGTATTAAGCGGGGAGAGAGTAGAATAGCGGACAATTTTGGGTAGTTTGTGCGACTTTAATGGCTTTATGTGGAGTCGAGCTCGAAACTACATCTTGACATCTCTGTATTTCTTCCGCGGAAGTTGTGTGTGGCGAAACTTTAACCCTAAAATTTGGTTATAAGTGGCAAAATGGCTATAAAACGTGAAATAATCGTCGTTTTGTATGTATATGAAGGTTCATGTGCTCCGCCTATTTTATATGGAAAATAGTTATCTGAAAAGTGGGATTTCTCAAAAATTTCATCGAATTAAATCTTTACATAGTATCGACCTCAGAGGATCATCATCATTATCATCTCTTACAAACATCCTGCTTGCCTAGACTTTTTGACAGTATGCGACAGCGCAATGTTTGTGTTCATTTCCAACGCATTCTACTTCTGTATCTACTCATTTGTATGCAGAATTTGTAGATATAATGCTAATTTGCGTGTAAAATCCGCTCCCGCCGCCGCCTGTGGCTTAAATTCGTGCCTAAATTAGCGTAAGTGCCCCGGCGCGAGTCATAAACTGGCGGTGGTTGATATCGCGTTTCCGCCCGAGCGCGCTAATTGAATCACGATGCAGCACTCGTCCGTATTGGATAAGTGAGCTTTTATGTGGATGACTTGCTATTTATGTTTCTCAGTTTTATGTGCAAGTGCAGAAGATGTTTTCATGAAAATAGTCCTCTAAACTGATGGATTTAGACGCTATGTATCAATATAAGACATAATCGAAATAAAAAAACACAAAATCTTAAAAAATATACCATCTTTGCAAAGAAAAATGGTTATTTTATTATTATTTACTCATTTTGGGGCTTTACTCAATAAAAGAATACGTCAGCCCCGTTAAAAAAAAAACGTTAAGCAAAAATAATACAGAAAAATTAACTACCTAAACTTAAAATACACTTACAAAACATTTTGGCAGCGACCAACTAGGTTCAGATAAAATTGATAGAAAAGATCCTACAATCAATTTAGATATAAGTAGTTGCAGAAAAACAGCTTCTATCCGGTCCGGACACACTCCATGAGCAAATAATGGTCATTTTTAGAAAACCCGCACCTTTCGCAGTTCGGGGAAATCACCTTCCTCGTCAAATTATAAAAAAAATCCAATGACCGAAGTGTCTATAATAATATATGCGCACAAACAATTTGGGCCTTAGTTAACGAAATATTTTCAAACCAGAAAAACGATAAACAATTGGAAATCGTGTTAGAAAAGTATGACTGCCGCAACATGCAGAATCAGAAGATCGACAGGTGCAGTTTAATAGCGACGCCACGCCATCCCGATTTAAGAATTTATTGGTAATAAAAAGAAAACTGACTATGGAAAAAGCTATGCATTTAGTATCCTTAAGATCTAATATGGAACAAGGTACGTCAAAGAACCAAAGTTACATAATTCACCACATTAGCTGAAGTAGCAATGGACCAACCCAAAGAACTGATAACCGCTGGAGTAGACCGTTAATCGGAAAACTGTTCTATAACCCCTACCCCAGACAGTTTTAGCGACTTCTGATTTAGAGTCGAGCGATTCGAATTTCCAGAAGTTGGCAACACTGCGGAAAATGTAGCGTAGAACGTCCTCAGACTCGATGGAGTGTTGATCTTTGCAAGGCTGACCAGGGCTGGATAAAAGTGGCCAATGATCGAGCTCAGTGGCATGCCATGGGAGAAGCTTAAAACTAGCAGTAGACGAATAGAGACCGATGATAACATTGAGCAAAATGAGAATACTAGTGACGTGCCGCTGCATCTCATTACTAGAAAGTATGTATCTGTGTTACTATTTGTCTGTTTTGTTTGGAAATCAGACTCCGCAGTCTCTAATGTTCGTATTCATGAGGATGGTAATGCGGTGGACGGAGATCGATCGACTCAATTTATAGTGGTTAGCTGCGGTCACTGAATTGCTGGGGAGTTGCTTTTTGCTTCGCTACCTGCATTTTATGATTGGAATTTTTATGGAGACTCCGCTGTATTAGGCTTCCGTAGATGGCGTAAGAGGCGTTGTCTCACGATTACTTTATGTCAAAAATCATGACAGCTTCAAAAAAATCACAAAATAAGTAAAGAACATCGTTTGATAATTTTTTCTTACTGAAACTTGGCCCCTTTGGTCCATTTGTAGCTGTCGAAATTGTTGCTCTTCTCTTTTGTTCAAAGGTTGGCTGGCAGAAATCCCTTTTGAGATAAATCCGTCATTGTACTTTGTACTTTTTATTTGCGACCTATCACAGATAGGAGTACACTCTTTTCTTTTTGTACAATAAAGAGTTTTTTACTCTACTTGACCTCTCGGTGCACGTGCATCGCTAAGGTCGACCACATTGCTGTCACAATAGCTATCGTTAATCTATTATCGCCTTAACAGAATGATTGCTGTTTGACATGACAATATCAAGCATACTAAACTTTGTTGTTATGCTATTTTTAGTTGGAATTTGTTGGAAGTTGGAATTACATAAACATACGCCTGTTATTCTTAAACGAGGTAAGTAGATCACACACAATCCGACATAGTCGAAGCTATGGCAATTTACACATTTCACTGTATTAGCATTAATCACTTTATTCTTGAAAAAAATATCTTCTATTCTATTCTAAAAATCTTTAATTTTTGATTTATTATTATTACATTCTGACGATTCTTTTGTGAATTGATTTTGTTTGACATAATACCTAATATTTCAAATACGTGCCTATTTTTAATATTAATTATGAACTGTTTACAAATTGACGATATTTTTGTGAATTAGATACTTGTATCTTGCATGAAAATAAGGTATCACGTGGTTTTCAGACTTAGATAAATAAATCTACCTATGCTATCGCAGCACTTATATCTAGCATTGTGTATATACATGTCCTACTGTATGATAGGCCAACGACACTTTAGTTTCGTACACAGAATATTCGTCCTCAACAACAAGGTCATTTGAGCCAGCGTCATAATTTCAACCATTACCGGTTGAGAAAATCCTTGCAAAATAATCATTTCCTTATCATTTCCTAATCAGTGCTCTACGTCCGCCATCTTCCCATAAATCCTCCTAATTACTAAGATTCACGAGTAATTAGTTTTGCAAAATAATGTCCCCGAGATATCTGGCCGGCTTTTCGAATTACCAACATCTGATTCAGTTTAGTTCAAGGTTATAGGTCGCCATTGAAAATTTTGGGCAAGCAAATTGTAATTAGGGGCGCTCGTAAACTTCCTGTACTAGCTTTTAGTGCTGCATTATTGTGTTAAAAGCATTTTGATCCAGTCAACAGAAACGAATTAAAGGGGTTACCTGGAAAGATTTCCGGGAGTTTTGAAAATTGGTGAATTTATAGATTTTGATGTGCTCATTCCGAATTTCAACTTTGCCACCTCGTATCTTTGTCGCTAACGCCGCCATATTGGAAAAATGGCGCGTAAAAGCAGTTTTTTGACAATATCTCCTGTCTGGCTAATTTTACGATAAAACAGTGTATTACAAAATAAAACTAGGGGCAATTGCCTACAATTTATGTCTTAGTGTTTATTTAATAAAGTCCATAGTTTTGGCGTACGAGCGCCACAAAGTACACTTCGCAAATTGTGTTGGTAAGCGCATAACTCAACAACGCCTGGACCAATTTGGCCAATTCTTTTTTTTTAATGTTTGTTAAAGTTCAGGGAATTTTTATACGGTGATAAAGTATTAAAAATATCGAAAATATTGTTATCCTATACAAACTTTATCGACTCGAAAAAACAGTAAGCACCGTAGGATTTCAGACATCTTACGCGTTTTTGGTAAAATGGTCTCTACTTTAGCTCAAAAAAGACGCAAGCGCCGCAAAATTTCATACGTCTCACGCTTTTTTGCGAGCAAAATAGAAGTACCTATTTCGTTCATTATACGAGCACTGAAGTCGGTAAAGCGATAGTTTCTTACATATAGTTAATGAATTAGCCCTTAGATATTTATAACTCCATAAGATACGGCTGTCGAAACCTCTATTGAATGACAAAAGACAAGCTGAGTTTTTCGTTGAGTAGAGTTGGAGTACACTTTGTGGCGCTCGTACACCAAAACTATTGACTTTATGAAATAAACACAGAGACATAAATTGTAGGAAATTGTCTCTAGTTTTATTTTGTAATATACAGTTTTATTGTAAATTGAGTCAGACAGGAGATATTGTCAAAAAACTGATTTTACGCGCCATTTTTCCAATATGGCGGCGTTAGCGGCATAGATACGAGGTGGCAAAGTAGAAATTCAGATAGAGCACCTCAAAATCTATAATATTACCAATTTTCAAAACTCCCGGAAATCATTCCAGGCAAAACTACCCATTGATCAGGCTATTTGTGCTATTCTAGTTGGAATATCTAATTAGATTAGGTAACGTAATAATTAACCTTATTAGGTTAAGAGTTATTTTCTCTATGTCTGCTGTTTTCCTAAAGATGTGTGAACCATTGAATATGCAAGGTGGTCGGAAATTTACCTTTAATATCTTAAGAGGTAGTTGGGTACACACGCCTGGAAATTCCTGTGAAGTTCTTTTCCCGGAATTTTCATGTCCAAGATGAAATAACTGTATTTGCGATCAGCAAATAAAACAAAAGTCATGTAAGATAATTTTTCAAAATGGTATTGCCAAAAAGCGTTGCTATAATTTACTATCCACCAACGAACAGTTGGAAGTAGCTAAAAAACCTATAATAGTCATGGTCATGTCTGGGTATGCTCCACCTACCCCATCTCGGAACATGCGTGATTTTCGTAGTAAACACATGCGTATTATAAGGACAGAAAGTAAATGAAAATGGTATCGATATCGAAATAGGCCTCGGACCTCTCTCGTCAACGTAATGCTAATGTCAATCAGTACAACTGGCTAATGAAGCTGGTCCATCCACTGAGGATATTATCACGCTTGTCCAGGGTATTCCGGACAGTAATCGCCTTAGAGAACCCGGATTAGGTCATCGTACATTCCACGAATGTGAGGAATTCATGAATCTATGAGCGTTGATTTGCATATCGGTACGGTCGTTTGTTTTGTTTCGTTATACATTTTTAAAGGGCATGTATTATTAAAAGGGATTAGATGTTGAAATATTTTTCTTATATTCAATCTATACTAAATTGAAACTAAACAACAAAATACCTAATTCCAAATGTATAGTGCTGGGACACGTTCAGCGGCCGAATTTACTTAGGATGTATCATGTAATCGAATTTCATAGCTAATAGTATGTTATTCAGTAGCCTAAATGATGATGAAATTAATGATTTGTTGCGAATACGTCACGACTGCATTCCTAAATGAGGTAGGCAGCGCATAATGACAAGCTACATGAACAATTACGCTAAGAAAACTAGAACCTAACTAACTTAAAAAAGGCAAAACAGTCGCAGGTTGGTAGCTGAACAACTTTTTCGTTTTCAGTTCGTTTCATAAACTTTGGAGTAGCTGTCATAGCTACAGCTATAGCTAGCCTTAGCCAGTTATTTAATTCATCCAGTGAGGGAGCGTCTCCACTTGCGAGATTATTGCGGCGATGTTATCTGTGTACCACTTATCTCCTTTGAGCGAGAGGAACGTTCGTGGAGACTGTTCCTTATTTGATATAGACCACCACAGACGTAGCTAAGCACGGCAAAGTTTTGGCACAGTTGGCGGTTATGATGGAGACGAACCATTTTACCTATTTTATTTTGGGTTTATCTATTTATTCGTACTACTTAGTGACTTTTACTTAAGTAGGTACATCTGCGGAAAGGACATCATCATCATAGGTCTGTATTCGTCCACTGCTGGACATAGGCCTCTCTTATGGCGCGCCACTCAACACGGTCCTCCGTTTTGATCTTCCAACCACATAGGACATAATTATTCCAGACATAAATATGCCACTTTTGAGCTAATATCTATTTTTTTTAAAGTTTGGTCTACTAGTTCTGATTGGCTGAATATTTTTGTCGTGAGAAGTCTACATGAAGCAAGTTACGGTAAAAACAGAGAGCAACATTTTTACGCCTAAACACGTTCGAGAGTGAACTTTCTGTACGTAGCAGTGTTACCTTTTCTGTGCTTAGACGGAAAATATATTACTATCTAGAATTATGCGGATGAAACTGATCGTCGTGCATAGTCATTTAGTGATGGAGAAAGGGGAACTTAAAATATTATTGCAAATAGAAGCAAAAATGAGCCTTGTGGATCCTTTGGACATATGTGAAGCCTTCAATAATTTCTTTATTAATCAGAATGATAGTAAGAATTGTTT
>BHDV01000212.1:0-12275 GCA_005406045.1 Adoxophyes honmai
AATCTTCGCCCGTAAAACCGACTTTACAGGCAACCATTTTTTAGCTCTTTTTATGCTCTGTAACTTATGCGTAAAACATTTTTGCTTTACATGCATTATTATTGAGATATCGATCGAAAAAGACGAAAATGGTTTTTGGCCGATATCTCCATAACGATGCATGTTACGCAAAATATATTTGAGCATAAGTTATAGAACATAAAAAAAGCTACAAAAAACTGCTTGACAGAATTATCGTATCTCGTCGGATAGCCAAGTTAATGTCAAAAAACCAATCTTAGTCTTTTTTTCAAGATGGCGGAAAATCCACATAGGAAATCTTGGTCGACAATTTCAAGTTAAGCTTTTCTGGGTATCCCCCACATCATAACAAAAATTTAGCTTTCTGGGTTATTTTTTTTTTCAAAATGTATAAAATTACTGCACTCCATGACGATCAATCAGGTCAAAGCGCTGCCACTGCGCGCCGTCAGCTTGCCGACTGGACGCGCTGGACAGAAAAATTCAAATCTCACTTCGTGGACCGCGAGAGATCGCAATGTTTGTCAAAAAATTAAATAAAAAAACCTAATTGTAAGTCAGAATATGATCGAAAAGTTTTATCTTAGCAAATTTAAAGATATTTGTCACAAAAAATAGAAAATAGCCAAAAAACAAAGTTCATTATCCTAATATGGTTTTCGGTCGATATCTCGATAACAATGCATGTTACGCAAAATGTATTTATGCATAAATTATAGAGCTTAAAAGGAGGTACAAAAAACTCCTTAACAGAGTTATCGTATCTCGTCAGATAGCCGAGTTATTGTCAAAAAACCAATCTTAACCTTTTTTTCAAGATGGCGGAAAACCCACATAGGAAATCTTGGTCGACAATTTCAAGTTAAGCTTTTTTGGGCATTCCCTACGTCATATCAAAAATTCAGCTTTCTCGGTTCATTTGCATTTCAAAATGTATATAATTCCTGTATTATAAGTTTTGAACATGAAACTAACGTAAGAACCACTTATAATTAAAAATAAATATACGTATGTATAACTCGCGTTTTAAAACGAGTTTAGCTCGACAAGTTTCGGACTAATCCATTGCTTTACTTTTATTTTGAAAATAGTATTTTTGTCAATTTTTTTGCAGCGTGGTCTTCGTTAAAAAAAATTCTGAAGCTGTGATAGACTCAAAAATGACGCGTAAAATAAAAGTGCCTTAGGAACTTTTAAATACCTAGTTTGAAATTTTGATTTTTTTTTTTACTTTTGAATGGGTATTGTTACTAAAGTAAAATTAAAGTAATTTAACTCTAACAAATTGAATTTTGAATTTTTGAATATGGTTTAACGTCAGAACATAATTTTTTTTAATATTTCAAGAGTTTAAAAATCTTGCAAGTCTAGTCACTGACCAACAAATCACGAACAATTTCGAAGCTAAAATGCGTTTGAACATTTTTAAACTTCGAAGAAAACCGTTACCTACTTAATATTCCGTCACTACATTTTAGTGTCCTTTTGCCTTGCCCGAACCCTTCAATGCGGGCACTTTGAATTTTACTATTATAATAAATTTACTACTTTTACTGAACCTTTTGGAGTCTTAGAATGCATTAGACAGTTTCTTGCCGCGACGTGTTCGGAATTTACAAATGAAATTTTATCACTCCAGAATTCTCAATATTTTATGCCCTGAAATACCTGCTGTCTATTTTTTATGATTCTCTTATTCAGAAGCAACTACCGTGATAAAGGGTGAAAAAAACCTTGAAGCTATTACAATGTTAATCATAAAATTAGAAACACAATACATATTCTCACACCTGTATTCGCAAGTGGGGTAGGCAGAGCACATGAATTCAAAAATCACCGCGCCACGTTTATATCAGGGAAACCAGATTGTTAAATGTGATATTACAGTGGCAGGTTGCTAGCCTCTAGTGTAAACGTATTAAGGCGCAACTACAATGAGACGTAGTCGTTCACCTAATGTTTCCAACCACTTTGGTCAACGAATGTCGTCTTTACTAGACTGTCCGTCGACTGCCACCTAGTCAGGCTGTGATTGCTGCCGGTCGCCAAATACAGTCAACCGTTTTCTTCACACTTTTGCAGTACCTCATTCAGCGAACTCAGTGTAGCTACCGCTGGCTTTCATATTTACGGTTCACCCGCAGCTGTAATTTCAACTTTAAATAGTTATTCAAACTCCTCGAATTTCTGACTCCCTAGTGAATCAGGACGCGTGAAAAGTTGCCTGATATACTTGCGGGAGTAACTAGGAAACTTTGTTCTGAAGTATTGGATTTCGTATAATTAAACTACCTGAACATGAAAGAGGTTTCTTTAGGGTATTGTTTACATGACTATCATTGAGCTCAATATCTTAAACTATAGCTTAGAATACACACCACACAGTCATATACATACCATCATTTTTATATCACGACTGTACGCTACATAGACAAAACCATTGCTATTTTACGTATCGTGGCAACTTTTAGCATATCTTTAGGTTTTGAGTTGGCAGGTATAATTGTGACGAATTGCTAGCCTGTCGCCTAAAATATACCTTAATCTCTTTCCTTAGTCGTCGACTCAAACCAAGTGATTCCTGACCCACCATAGAAACTATTTTCTTGTTACTTCGTAGTGACATTGCATTGCTCTACACAGGAAAACTTTTTTACTTTATTCCGGCATCGTTCTGCAGTGGGTCCGAAATTGGCTCGCCCGTAACTTAACCATACAACTACAAAATTATATTGAAAATTTAACGGATAACTCACGTACATTAAATCGAGTTTAGCTCGACACGTGACACTCGTGAGTCTCACGGTAGTTTAATGTTCAATATTACAAAATGATAGTCTGACACTTGAAAGTTGAGCACTATTCCTTATAGCTCAGAAGTAAAGAATTCCGTTTCCCTTTTTCAGAGTAGACATGTTCATCAGACAGACGTGGAGCGAAAGCCGCTTGCAGCTGCCAGAAGACATCTTCGAGGAAGGTGATGATCACGTCACCCTGCCACCAGAGTTCTTCGACAACCTATGGCATCCTGACCCTTATTTTCTTAACTCGAAAGTCACAGGTAAATAATCTGTAGATCAGTAGAAACTAAATGGCTTGGCTAAGGTTAGATTTGCCTTCATTGAGCCAAGAGCGAAACAGCTACTTAATACTAGTGCCATGTGACTGTTTTTACTCAATTACTTTGTTATTCAAAGGATTAGACCTAAAGAAGGTCTGTGAGTTCACAGTCTGCACCAAAATGTTCAAAAAAAGCACTAGTAATCAGATTTCATGCCTCAATAAATTGTAAGGGTGTTAAAGAAAAAAATTATAAACCCATGCTATAAGGCAATGCCAATGACGTACTTGATGGTGACATTTGATGTAAGTATGCCGGAATAATACGGCGTTAGTTTTTTTTTTCTGACGTATTTTTAACTGGTGCGATCTCCACTCTTGTTTCAAATAACCTCGATCAGCAGACGCTGTCGTATTAGTATAGACTGTCGTATTTTTACACTAAGTATAATATCCGCTTCCTAAGTAATACATTTTTACTGGCGAAACTGATACAAACACTAAAAATAGTAAAAAAAATCAGGTTTTAAGTGAAGCAATAAAGTTTTTATAGAGTTTTATGGCTAAGTATTGTGTTACATTTTTCTTTGTTGTATCCACTAAAAGTAAGGTAAATAAAGTTATTAACTGAGGAAAAACCGCAACAACGGTATTACTAGGAAAAAAAGCATTCTGAAACTAAATCTATTAGGATTCTTTCCAATCACAGTTCCTTTATAGCAAAGGAATCCATTCAAATGACACCTTGATTAAGGTTAGAAAATGTACGGTTACAAACATAAATAAATCTACAGTCGGAGTCACTCTGAGTACCTGTTTTTAATCTTTTATTACAAGGTTTCCATCAAAGATCTAAGTCAAATTAACCTGAAAAAGAATAACAGTCGAAAATAATACAGAGTAACTCAAAGAAACTAGATGTTTGTCAAATATAGGTTACCTTGTTAATGGCTCATTGTTCTGAATAAAAGTTGTACTTGTTTTTTTCTTCAACGATAATTTTATTATATTTACGTCAAATAATGAAAGAAGACGTACACGCATTTTTTTTCTTGCTACCATTTTTCAGCCAATTATGGCCTTCAAGACTAACAAAAAAAAAACCTTAAAATTAGCCGTACCAAATTATCACCATTCTACTTTTAAGTATAATCGCATTAATTTAATTTCTAATATTTTCGATCGTACAGCACCTCCCAAAATTTTACAGAAATTAAAACTACTGTATTAGTACCTACTTACTATATGTATAGGTTTTTAGAGAAATCAGTAGATATGATGAGAAATAAGTAAATCGATCGATTATTATTCGATAAATAAACTAATTTTAACATTATAAAAAATACATCAATACTAAATGTTAAAATTATACAAACGCAGCGTTTTGGTCAACGCTTTTCGTTTTCTATGCCGGCTTCTTAAGGCTCGAGTCGACTCGCGCGCGGGATATACCATACCTGTCACTGTCTGACAGATACGCCAGAAAATGACAGGTAGCGGGTCGACTCACTAGCGTGGCCGTGCTAAGCCTATTTACGTGAGATACGCTGCGAATGAAAACTAGGTAACACGATTTCCCGTGGAATATAAAAGTGTAATTTCAATGACGACCGCATGCGGCTACAGCAGGCGTTGATACTTAATACCGTCCTCCATAATGTCGTTGCAAACGTCATTCATAGAGCACATACTCGTAATCAGGGATGTTGCGGATTTTGAGAGGCCCACATCCGCGGATGCGGATCTGTACCAAAACTCAATTATTGGTTTGGTAGACTATAAAAACAGAGTACTGCGTGTCAGACCTTGTCACGGCCACGACAAAATAATAGCGAGACGCGTCACCGTCACCGATTCACCGAAGTCCGAAATCGACATTTGACAATAATATAAATGACGATAGAAAAGAGGGTAGTCGTGCGCCGGTATTTGTTTCGTCAAGCACGAGCAATCGCGCGAATAGAGCGGTGGCGAATAGAGCGGTGGCGGATAGTGCGCGTTTGGCAGCCACGGCTCCTAGGTGAAAACCTACGGACTAGTCCTAAAGATTTTTGTCATTTTGAGGAAGGTCATCGAAGGTTGCGTTATTACATATGTCCAAGGGGATCCCCTTGGAATGCATAATTTTATTTAAACTATTATTGTTTCGCATAATTGATTTGGCATAATGAATTTTGGCATAACAGTACTTTCGCATAATAATACTTTGGCCTAATACTTTTTTGGCATACTACGCTAATAGCATAATTTCATTTGGACTAATTTGTATTGGCCGAATACACATTACGCATACTATTGTTTGGGCTAATGATTATTTGGTATAAATGTCGCTATGCATAATTTAAAAACTCAGTTTCGTTGTTACCATGTATTTACTATTATTAGGTTAGGTTAGGTTAGTATGAAATCCAGGCGCGAAGCGCCTAAACATCGCGGAATAGTTCGCGGACCACCATCGACATTGATTTAGTTCCTAAATAATACATAAGTATGCATAGCATTGGTATGAATAGCAATAATTACTACAAGCTATTGGTACAAAACTTTACTATTTTTTGGCATAATACTGTTATGCATATCGATATGATGCCATTTGATTATTATGCCTATTTATGCTTATGCTAATAGACATTAGTCTTGATGACAATTATGCTTCCTGTGTTTATGCTTTTTAATGGTATGCGTTAAAAAATATGCGTAATGATGATTATGCAAAAAACAATTTCGGCGAAAAGTGTTATGCGAAACAATATTAGTCTAAAAAACTTTATGCCTTCCAATAGAGAACCATGTCCAAGTAGGGGTCACCAGTTTGGGGGAAGACTCCAATAGAGAGATCTCTCTCCAGGCAGATGTTATGCCTGGGGACCGAAGTCCATAGAGAGGAAGTTGGAAATTGTATTACGGTTGCAACCGTTCGTCGAAACTTCGATATCGGGATGTAGGCTTCCTTTTTTCTTGACACTAGAGTTCTACCACTCGATGATAGATGGCGCTAGGTGTCCCTACAATTTTTTTAAATGAAAATATTAATAGTCTGCATGCTGATGC
The DNA here is from genome assembly GCA_005406045.1 of Adoxophyes honmai. NCBI lineage: Eukaryota > Metazoa > Arthropoda > Insecta > Lepidoptera > Tortricidae > Adoxophyes > Adoxophyes honmai. The sequence continues at coordinate 6,133 of BHDV01000212.1, forward strand.
ATGCAGTCGTCATTGAAATGGATCCTTAACTCATCACTAATTTTACTTAACTAGATAACTTGGTACATCCACAACTCCAAACTGATTTGTACGGGCTGATAATGATGATTGTACGAAAGAAAGTTTCGTGGAGCCGTGAAGTTGTTCCGATTTTCTGTTTCGAACAAGGTTCTATGTCAGTTATCGGTTACTCTGAACTCGTTATTTTGTACCTTATGGCTACTTTATCAAGAACGTCTCGTAGCAGTAAAGATATGAGCTCATCTCAAAACTTTTTTTTGGCAGAGTTCTTAAGAGATTTATACAACAGACTGTGTCATTAATGTGCGTGCATAAAATACTCACTAGTCTCAATAATATTTAAAGTATTATTAAACACGTAGTGTATAAATTACTTAAGGTATCTGACAGAAAAAAAGCTGAGAAAAATTACGGCGATTGTAACCCGAATATGTACCCTAACGTTGTAATTATAGATGCAATAGAATTAACTGACAATTTCCATTGGTATGCCAAAGAAATCATCGATTACTTCAAACCATTTATAAATTTCTAGAGCAAGCCAATATCCATAAAATACATCAAAGAAACAGCGTGATCCCTTTTTCCTCGTACATCCATCGCAGCCTAAATCCCCAACTAGAAGTCGACTTAAGCAAAAATTGAACGAATCTGTTTTCAATAATCGTTCTAACAACACGGCTTATGTCTTCTCAAGCCAAGGGACTCGAAGTTGTTAAGTGGTATTATTTAGGCATGACACAAAATTGTAAAACCACTGATTTTTTATTTATTCGATTAGTTATCACTTTGCACGGCACTATCATACGGCAGCACAATCTTTACCTAAATGATGCCACAAAAGTTAAGCTTAGAAAATAGATGTTTGTTACAGTCAATAAATCCACTAAACAAGAGTGGAGGAACAAAACAAGGAACTTTGGGCTTAGTTTTTAAGTAAACTCGGCTCTGAATAGGTGTTTTGCGGGAATTTCTTGTATTGGAGAAATGTTTTGTGAAGAGACAATGTGATCACGAGTTTGAAATGATCCAAAAGTTTTGATTACAACCTTTAAAGCAATGATAACTAGAGAAACATGTCGTCTTATACGATTTTATTCTACAATCCTCGTAAGTCTTGGATTAATTACTATAATACAGTTAGACAAATTGACTTAATTTCAAGTGAAGCAAAATGTGTGAGAAGGATAGTATTTAGATAATTGGATGAACGCATTGTATATTGGATTATTGATTATGAAAATTAATGATTTTTCTTTCGTGTTTCTAACTTTAATTACTTACTGTAATGTAAAATACACAGAAAATACTACATAATAATTTGGATTCTTTGTGCGATTTCCTACTGTGATCAATAAATGCATTAATTTATTTTACGCGTTCACTACCACCTCTCAGAGTCGAACCAGAGACGAACACACAATGTGCGTTCAAATGCTAGCAAATCATTGACAGCGACGCTGGGTAAAAGTCAAGAAAACGCATAATTGCATATGCGTCGATGACATCCGTAGCAATATATATAAATGTGAAAATGTGTTTGTTTGTTTGTTTGTTTGTCCGTCTTTCACGACTTAACGGAGCGATGGATTGACGTGATTTTTTAGGTAGAGATAGTTTAGGGCACGGAGAGTGACATAGCGTCGCTGTTCCTGCAGAAATCGCTATGTGTTTTTAACCAACTTTTCAGGAGACACAAAAAACTGATTTCCTCATTAACCATGTATGGAAAGTTAGTAATTTTTTTTGTGCTATTGCCTTGTGATTTTGTACATGAAATGATAAATTTTTTAAAAAGATATAGTGAAAACTGAATTTTATACGCATAGAAAAACCGAAATTTGTTACATAGCGATAAATATCCCGTACTAAAATATCGCTATGTGCCGAAAAACACATAAGTCGAACGCGAACGACACGATCGAATTAATTCGCTATGTGTGCTCCGAAAGACACATATCGGAACAAATTTTCGCGTGATATGAATATGAAACGGTCCTGCTATGTGATTAGTGACACTTAGTTATTTTTAAGGAGTTTTTAAGGGAACATTTTGACATACAAACTTCACATGGTTATTTTTTCACATGCAGAAATAATAAAGATAACTTCACGCCGTTTTTAGAGCATACGTATATGGACCTAAGGTTCAAAATGGCATAAAAAACCAAAAATCGAAAAAATGCACATAGCGATTTTTGTAGGAACAGCGACGGTAGGCTACTTTTTATCCCGGAAAAAAAATTGATGTTCCCGAGGGAAAACAAAAATATAGTTTGCTTGATAGATCGATATCGCTCGATGATAGATCGATATCAATCGATAACCGATCGATAGATGATAGAACGATGGCGCTGTGTGTCGTTTGAAACGAGAAGTTTTCTTATAGTTGTGCTTTATACCGCAATATAACCGAGTTCCACGCGGGCGAAGCCGCGGGCGGAAAGCTAATCTCTATATAAAACATAAATTTCATAAGGACCTCCATTAATTCATTACGATTTTCAATAAAAAATCAAGAAACTCCTGCAAATAAATAGAAACAGATGTTCACTCTAGAGCAATACTTCCCTATCAAGTCGATGGACATCCAACCAATTGGATCAAAAATTAATAGGGTTTTTGAAATTTTAGGAGGAGCTTTGTACTACCGGCATCAGTCGACCGGTAGGCTACTTTGCCTTAGTAATTGGAAACACCGTATTGTCAAACTTATAAACAGCTTGATCGGCACTTGAATCGATTTGATGTTACGCCATATTGGAAAAGACATTCACATGAGGTTGATCCTGCGATGAGCAGCTCTCATAGGGTTTACTTTATGGTGACATTGAATTCAATGATAAATTCCTTGTGCAATGCAATAAAAAAATACTAATAATAATACGCAAAAGTACACAAAAGACAACACAACTGTACGTCATGTGCACGATCAAATAAATAGTATTTCTTTACTTACTGGATCACAGCACAGGACACACGACAAACTTCAGAAATCTCACGCTTAGTTATAACTCAGCCCCTTAACAACATGTCTGTTAAACATGAAATAATATCATTATTCCATCGACATTGGTACCGTAAAATGGAATGAGTAGAATTAGCGAGGGCAGACAGTGCAGAGATAACAAAAGAGAGAAGTGATTGAAGTGATTGAAGAGAAGTGAGTGAAGTATTTATAAACCTTAAGCAAAGAAGAATTTACAGTGATATTCTCGGCAGACTATGAACGATTCAATTTTATACTTTCATCGATATTCTGTGACCATCTTTAAAGTTATTGCACTGCCCAAAACCATAGAAAAATCAACGATACAAATTTCGACCAGTTATCTTGTTCATTCCTACACAACCCGATTTACGGTAAACTGCATTCAAGAATAACGACCTGTTAGTCGAACCATTTGTGCGCAGTGTAGTCTCGTTAATTGAAAGTCTGTCCGGAGTTTAACGTTCTGTGTTAAAACTTCGCCACCATCTTGGTATAAACAAGATCTTTGAAGTTTGGAAACATAACACTGTCTTGCCTTGAAACGAAGATATAACAAGACTCTGTCTGGAGCTTTGACTTTATGCTCTACAGGTAAGTGATTGGAAAACTGAAGATGCACTGCTTTTGTAAGGGGAACTAGAGCAGTTGCTATTCTTTGCCAAACGCGAAACAATTGCAACCCACCTGGTAATCTGCAACGCTGATCACAGGTCCTAACCCAAAAAAAAACAAATATTACTTGGTGTTAGGCCGACCACATACATACGGAATTCTGTTTCGGAATCCCGATTCGGGATATCGAACGCAGTCAATCTATATAAATTTGGGGACCAGCTACATACAGACGGAAGTTTTCCGTTCGGAATTCCGAACGAAAAACTACCGTCTGTATGTGGCTCATTTATAGATGTGTATGGATTTAATGCGTTTGGATATTTCGATTCGATATTCTGAATTGAAATTCCAAAACGGCATTCCGTATTTATGTGGCCAGCCTTACGGGTAGTAGACGAAAGATAAACAAGAACAGATAAACATCTTAGACTCTAGAATCAACATTCGTATTCATCACACAAAAATTGGTCCCGACTATTTATTTTGAGGTTGGAAATTCAATGGATATAATTTTAAGTAATTCAAAGGCAAAACTGGAAGTAATTAGTTAACACTTATTACTGTTTGTAATAATGTTTTCGGTTTGTTTTTGAGCGTCCAAGAGGTAGAAGCCCAACACGCTGGTCAGACCAAATTCGCACGACCCTCGACACTACCTTACACAGTGCTCTTCATGCAGCATCTGATAGGGGCAGGTGGTGGCACATCATAAGAGAGAGACTGTTCCGGAAAAATGACTACGACCCTCAGCACTGAGGAAACCGATGGAGGGAGGAGGAATGATGTTTTCAATACAAAAGGAACCAGAATTTGCGGCGATGCCTTATGATTGCATACTTAAAAATGTGCTTTAAGTTTTGGCTGTTGAAATTCAAATCTCAAATAAACGGAGTATAGGATTTCAATCCTCGATCTCAAAATTCGTAGTCAAGTTCTCTAATCACTGCACTATTCAGTAACAAATAACAATAATAAAGGATTTCTGAATAGGGAAGAATAAGTTAAAATTTTTGTATGTAGTCCCTTGTACATTATATTATTATGTATACTAATAATTTAATTACATACGTTGGTATTCTGTTAATACTTTGCTAGTTTTCTTCACGCCTTTACATGTCGTGACTACTGTATGTAGCTAACATTTTTTTTTTAATATAAAAAGTGACTTTGCGCCAAGTATTTTGCGGTACGTTCTTCTTGGCAATCACGGTCTTTACGAAGCGGTGGTGGACTCTAAAGACAAGCAAAATTGCCTCGGCCTATTTTGTTCCGCGCAACAGTAGGAAGTGGCCTTGGCGACAATGTTTTTTCCAACAATATGGCGTAACACAAATTCACGACGTACTTTTCTAGCAATAAGGGGCGTAGTTAGATCTAACGTTTAAGATAAAGGTAAATTAGTTTGCACATTGACAGTGAGTGCACGATAACTTGTTGTTGATTTAGTTTCTTAACGATGAGGTGTTTTTCCTCAAACGAAAAAGAGGTCGGATTGTGGAGTTCCGTTTCGTTTCTATATCTAACGGTTCTCCAGTTATCTGCTTCCATGCACATCGTCATAGAGTTTTGCAGCAATTTTCACAATATTTTTTACGACTAACTCCGCTCCTTATAATATGTATGGTGATTAGACCAGACAGTCTGAATAAACACGATTTTCCACCTGTGATGAACATTGAGCTTCCACTCTCATTAATTTTTTGACTGAATGTCCACTGTTTTTGTGTTCTGTGCTCTCTATAGTAGGTGCTAGTTATCCCTAAAAAGACTTGTCAACGAATAGAGTTTTGAACATGAAACTGTCGTGAGACTAATAATGAAACAAAAAAGGATAACAGTTATGTTGTTTCACTAAGTCGCTCGAATAGTAGGCTTACTTTTTGATTTCTCTAGTTAGACATTGACAGGTATAGTTTGTCTCGCGCACGTCTCTACTTGCGCCTTGCTGCTAAGTGCGCGTTTGGCAGCTGTCGCTGCGGCTCCGAAACATGTCGAGCTAAACTCAATTTATGACGTAAATAAAATTGTCCGTTTGTTTTTCATTTTGAACAATGTTTTCGGAAGACAAAGTCGATAAAATTTGATAAATTCAGTAGAAACTATTCTGCCATTTTGGCTGGTTAAGTACAACTACAGCAAAAAATAAAGTTTACATTGCGGTATTTTGTATCACAAGTCAACTCATTTTTTAACTAATCCCCTCCTGTTCCTGCATATTGTCGGTTAAGAACTAGCAACTTTATGGTAGGCGGTGTCTATATCTACCTAAAACAGCACACAGTAAACACTGCACATAGACCCGCCGATTTTAATATAAAATAACTCATCACCCTTCATCAAAATTACAGCGAAGCTTAAATACTGCGGTTCGGTTGTTTCCCAAAAACAAACACCCCATAAAAGATAATTAATATGCAAGAGTTAGCCCCGCTAATACAGGGTGCTTCGGGAGGAAACCGCATAACTTTACCACCGTGTTCCTGACCATAATTAGAGAATAAAATGTCGTATAAAG
>BHDV01000212.1:16621-44943 GCA_005406045.1 Adoxophyes honmai
TCAGAAACACGCATTAGTGTTTGGCAAGCCTTAAATAAGCAAATCATAAGTAAAGAGTTCCGTTTACAAACCGAACTCTTAACTGATACCTACTTTAAAATTATTTATTTTTGTCTTTGGTCTTTGTGACACTGACTTGCCGTTTCTAATGGAAAGAGATATCAATAACAAACGTTGCCAGCTCATCCTAAGGCATTGTGTTACTGGTGAACCGACATTAATTTATTTAGTTTGTATGAAAAGTAAAAAAAAAATAAAAGTCATATTTCGACCTACGTTCATATAACATTTTTTAACTGTTATGACCTCAGCTATACGCTGGTGAAGTTATGCGGTTTCCTCATGAAGCACCCTGTATATTAATCAAAGGCAACAAACTTTCTATTTGAACTGCATTATGCGTGTAAACGAAAAAGGTTTTGAAAGTTAGTTATAGTTGAGCTGAACTTCGGTGGGCACTCAGTCAAAATTACATTCACGTTTTTTAAAACTACTCCGTAACATACTGTAACTTTTTAAAAGGATTGCACTCTAGTACTTATGTAAGTTTAAATGCAATAGGTATTCTGTAGCGTATACCAATATTTACTTACCTGCAAACCCATGGCACGTTTTGACTTGTAAAATATCTTCATCGTATAGTTATTAGATTTAAAAGCTCCATAGCTAGGTTTTTCCAGTCAATTCAAGTTGTTATAAAATTTCTACTAAAGAAACTTGTACGGCACCATGCGCAAGTTGACTTACGCGCGAGATAGCCTCTATGTCGACGCACGTGAAAAGAGCTCTGGACGTAGTCGTGAACTACTTAATAAATTATACACCCATGTATTATAATGTCCCTTTTTTTTTCGGTGGGAAAATGCGTTACGCATACTGCCACGTCTTGGGGACGACGCGACGGTTATGTGGGGCTCTCCTCCTAGGGAAGGCATACGCACTAAAAACCCACCGGTGGTTCCTGCCTGCCAGATTAATAGGCGTCGGGGGGTCCCTAGGGATGCACCAGCGGCACCTTCTGGGCACCCCAGCATGTGAGCTAGGGCTCTAAGTCTGAAACGAGAGGACCATATGTAGTGGGATCTATATCTGGATCCCTAAAGTTTTTTAACCTATTTTTACATTCCCTAACGTTTTATGTCATAATGATCATTTGTCCTAACACTCATTTATTATGCCATATTTTTTCCCTAAACATTTTATTTCAGAAACGATTGGTTTGGCGCTCCGCTGCTTTGCTCGCTATTTATGGTCATAAAACAACCCTAACCTAACCTAACCTATTTGATTTCTAGCGTAACAAATTGATTCCTGACTATTTTTTAATTATGTAAAATGATCATTATGGCAATTGATCGTTAGGGCTAATGCCCATTAGGACAAAACAGTTCGGGCAAATGATTTTAGGACAAACGATGTTAGGGATCTCGAGGGAGACCCTACGTAGTGTCCCCCCCTCATATTATTATTACAATGTCCCTACCTACTGTAAATTCAGACACGATAAGCAAATGGCTAACATTAAGAAACGTAAGTTGTCATTTCAATTAGTCCGGTACAGTCGCACACAGACCTCGAAACAACGGCGCGGCGCGCTAGCCGAGCGCTTTTTCACCCATGCCGCGTCTCACCGCTTAGCGAGTGAGTTTCAAAAAAAATGTACATAGTTAAGGGCTTTAATAAAAACCAAAGTTAATTGATTCTTTTGTGTAACGACAATTAGCCATACATTTTGTATAGGTAATTTTCGTTACACAAAAGACGCGATCGTGATTTTGTTTTTATTAACCCTTAATTTATGTACATTTTTTTTAAAACTCACTCTAGCACCAATTTGGTCTGAGTTTTGCTCTCTGCTCAGGTACGGACAGCTGCAGAGAAAGTAACCCCATAGTAATGAAACATTGTATGGGTGGGGGGTTACTTTTCTCTGCAGCTGACTGTACATCACCTAGGGCTCTTTTAACGTGCGTCAACTTGTACCTGTCATTTTCTAACGTCTTCAATTAGACAGTGACAGGTATAGTCTATCTCGCGCGCGCTAAGCCGTCTTGTCATCCTAAGCCGACAGGTAATTTTGGGTTTAAAAAGTTTGTATACCCACATTTTTCATAATATCAAGGTGTTGCATTATGGTTTTTAATAATAAAAAAAAAGAATAAAAACTTTTTATATTTAACTTTTTACATGTAATTTTACTTGTTTTTTTGTGAAATTCCAGAAATTGCAGAGTTAACGCACAAATTTTCGTCAGTTACTTTATATAGAAATCAGACTGTGCGCTATGCAGCCCGAATGCACGCAATAATTGCCTGCCAGATGGAATTTCAACTCTACCCCATGGACATACAGTCCTGTCCGATCTACATCGAAAGCTGTGAGTATCTTGTATCTAAGTATCAAAATAATATTGCGTAAGTATACTTTTTTTTGTTACCATTTTCAAAGTTTGACAAGTCCTTTATACGAAGGTTGCATACCTCAATTGTATACATACAGAGCTAAACTTAAAGAGTTTATAAAACTATTCGTATTATGTCGACATCTAACTTCATAATGTATCCTAATATGCATTCAGATATAATAAAGAAACTGCTAACATTAGTAAACGTGTGTGATAGATATAATAAAATGAATGTAGATAAAGTTATGGAAGCAACAACTGTACATAATTCGGCCCTAAAATACTCGTGTTTCTTTAAAAAATGTCTTTTCAGACTCATTTCATAAACCACACCCGTTCATTAATGCATTTTATTATGTAACAGTCACATTAAATAACAATTTGTATTGCAGTCTCATACAGCAACCAAAAAGTCCGATTTCGATGGAGCGAAGCCGGGGTAACGATAAATCCGGAGCTGAAACTACTGCAGTACCACATCGGCCAGCCATTGAGGCTCGAAGAAACAAACGGCTACATGATCGACAAGGACGGTACGTTACTAAGTCATCTCCATCACTTTACTACCTCCGTTGCAACTCCTTCCGCCATTTTTAATCAAAACGTCAGTCAAGGGGAAAGCAAAGATGTCTGTCTCTTAAAGGTCCACTAAAAGCATTGCTATTGATTTGTTCTAGTGATATTAAAGTCTTGATTCAAAATGTTTCTGCCAGTGGATATTTGATGTAGACGACCTACGGTACGAATAAACTTGGCTAACGTTGATATTTTTACGTAAAATAAAAGAATTCATATTGGTAATGTGACGGCGATTTCAATTCGTAATCATGAACCAATATTTTGAAAATCAATATTATTTTTGCTTTATTTAAACAATCAGCTAAGAAAATACAGTTTCATATTAACGCGTTACTTACGTTACTGAACGATGGCATTTCTCTGCAGATGACTATTTCGATGACAATATTAATACATTATCTGTTTCTAAAATAGCAGTTGTAAAAATCGATAGCAAAAGGGGGAGGCCCCTTTCTTCCCGTGGGTGTCGTAAGAGTGGACTCTGGGACAGGGTTAGTATATTGTGGGCGATGGGCTAGCAACCTGTCACTGCAATATCACGTTTAACCATCTGGTTACTCTGAAACTGCTAAACGTGGCACTGGTTTTTGGAATTCACGTGCTCTGTCTACCCCTCTTGGGAATACAGGCGTAAGAATATGTATGTATGTATGTAAAAATTGATGAATTTCAACGACCATTAATTGACCTTCAGACTAAAACGTTGCAACGTGTTCGGTACGCGCATATCCGCACACACACGGAACGCACGCGCATATGTCATAATAATATCTACCAGTAATGTATGGTGTTAGTAACTCTCAACCTGGTAAGAACCTCTTCTTTCCGTTAACAACACTTCTACTCTCACGCTTTACAATTGTCTACCAAACTCCAATTTTCAATTCCAAACTTCAACTACTATTCACATGTTCCTCACTACAATTATCTACATATCAAACTTTAAATTACTTCAGAAGTTCAACATTGTACTAAAAGAGTCACCGCCCTTTTTACTGTCTCGGAGCGGCGAACTGAAAAACAACCAATAACGAAATAACTTCCATCCAATAAACTATCGCTTACAGATGCGTACACTTAATGATATCACTTTGTCGTATGCATTTTAGTAAGAAACCTCACAAGAAGGAACGTTAGCCTTATGTTTGAATAGTTCTTTAATCTCTTGTTTGTTTTAAATTTAAATTTCACCTCTAGTTATGCTCGAAGCGGCTACAAAACGCGGAATAGCAAATTGTCTTTTTAATGTACCTAATATTGGTAGTATGAGTCCAACGGAATATTACTTATCAAATCTAAACGCTATTTCAGGGTATTGTACGTTACCACCACTAGCCACTTTTAGCACAATTTTAGGTCTTGTTTATGCAAGTAGCCCGTAAGAGGTCTTTAACACGTCTTTCCAGTTTTACTGCGCTTTTTAAAGACCAGTATTGCCAAGTGTAGGCGTACGTCTACACTTTCATCTATTTATTATCTTGAAATACAAAGCTTTCACTGATATTTATTTGATAACTGAACCTTTTTACAAATATTAATATTACGTTCATAGTTTGCCTTTGACTAACAACTTATTGATACAATAGATACATTTAAAGGTAGGTATGTGTATTTAATAATTAACGTTTTTAGATACGTAACATAAAATAGTCATGGTTTTCTCTATGTGACGTTTCATAATTATATACTCTTCAGTTTCATAATTATATTGTGAGTACAGACATGATGCATGTATGTGTGTATAAATATGAATCATCGAACATGAATGAACCGTTTTTACTTACCGTTTACTAAACTTTACTTAATAGTGTGTGTCTGTCTTTTTCGCAGATATTTATCCTAATCTTTCTTTCGCAGGTAACTACTCCAGACTGGTGGTCTACTTCAGGTTCGAGCGTCAAATCGGTCACCACCTCATCCAAACCTTCGCGCCGTCCTCCTTGGTCGTCATGCTATCCTGGTTCAGCTTCTGGCTGGACCTGGACGCCATTCCTGGACGAGTGACACTCCTGGTCACTTGCATGTTGACCCTCGTAACCATGTTCACTGGTTTGCGGGCAGATATACCACCAGTTGCTTATGTCAAGGTAAAGAATGCTTTTTAACCGACTTCAAAAAAAGGAGGAGGTTCTCAACTCGACCTAATTTTTTTTTGTGTATGTTACTCGATATCTCGGAGACCCGTGAACCGATTTTCAAATATTTTTTTTAATCGAAAGGGTGTAGCTCGAAATTGGTCCCATTGGCACGAAACCAAGATCTGAGGATGGAATCTTGGAGAAATCGAGGGAACTCTTCAAATTTTATATGGAGATGTACAGCGTTTTCGGTAATTTGTTGATGAAGTCAAGATTTTACATTCAGTAAACAGAATGCTTTCAAAATATTGCTAATTTGAAGTCGGTTTTTTTTTGTTTAAAATAATTAACATGTTTAACTCCAAACTACTTAGTAGTGGAAGCGGATTGGTGTGACGAGGTGACGTAGTGAACGAATGAGAAGTTTATAACCCGGCCGGGTGTGGTACGCCCGCTTCTTCGTTTGATTTCCGTGATAAGTGCACTTCAATATTACAACATTATATCCTAAATGAGATTGGATCTGATTTGGCTACACACATCGCTGGACTGAGCGTGATTTCTCAGGCAAATACGCTTTGCAAAATTTAAAAACACAAAAGGTTTTTTCGCAAGTCCCGCCCTCAGTCACTGTCGATTTAGCAAACTTCTATGAGGCACGCGGGAAATCTTATTTATAGCCCCATAATACCGACTTATTATGCCAAAATGCACATGCTGCCACGGAAAAATTTATAAAACACGAATAAATAGGACGTTTCTTTACATGCTGTAACGTTATGGAGGTGTGTGGAGGAGGTGTTCTTATTACATATCCCATTCTCTTTTATTATTTCACCTATGTTCCCAGGATACTATATGAATGAAAACAGGGTAATCACAAATTCACAGCAAGCGACCTGATCCGCTTCATCATCATCATCATCAGCCTATATAGGTCCCACTGCAGGGCACAGGCCTCCTCTCAGTATGAGAGGGCTTGGGCGATAGTTCCCACGCGGGCCCAGTGCGGATTATGAACTTCACACACAACGTTGAATTACTTCGTCGCTGTGTGTAGGTTTCCTCCCGATGTTTTCCTTCACCGAATAGCTCGTGATAAATATCAAATTTGATTTCGCACATAAATTCCGGAAAATTCAGAGGTGCGAGCCCACGACCCTCAGCTTGAGAGGCCACAGTTCAAACCGCTGGGCTATCACGGCTTTTTTCCGCTGATCCGCTTACTGCTGACTTTTAATTGGCGGATAGTTCAGTCCATCACTGTCCATCCGATCTCTGTTCTTTTAGTGAGAAAGAGACGGATTATCAACCTAAAGTTTGCTGTTTCCTTGAAGTACTATGGCACCGGTTTTACTACGTAGTAACTTTATCTTAAGGTTTAATTTACTTTGTTTCACACAGGCACTGGACCTTTGGATGGCTGGCTGCATGATGTTCGTATTCGCAGCCCTTGGGGAGTTCGTGGTTGTGAAGGTGCTGGACAAACAGTATCAAATGAACAAGAACAAAGCGCAGGAGTCGATGCCAAGGATCATACCAGTGGTAAGCTGGAGTCAAATGTAACTTAAAAAGAATAGAACTAGTGTCGCTAAAATAGTTGTTTAATTTTGTGAAGTTGAGTAGAAGTGAGCTAATGCTCTTATTTTCCTGATCTTTCAATTGTTTTCAATTTAAACTATTTCCCCTCAATCTTTCTTTATTTATCACTGTCATCTTTCTCACTATCCGGTTAGCGATTGGGCTGAAAATTTGCGTGCTTGCGTAAGTAAGACGACAATACAAAAAATATAGTGATCTGCTGGTAAAAAATTTCTGCCTCGGCCAGGTCCGTCTTCGTTAGACGGATTTTTTTAACAGTGAATCCGTTTAATTGATAAAATAGAAATGTAAAGAAAATATCACATTAAATTGTTAAATTTAAAACTAACAAAAAATGTGTTCAGACTTTGAAAATCAAGATATCAAATTCAAAGAGATTGACATTATTTTCAAATATCATTATAACTGCCACAAGACACCGATTGCGAGGGCGTTGGGAAATAAAGACTGAAAGGTATCGAGAGTATATTCAATGCACCCACGAGCGCCTGGATTTACTAAAATAAATGATACCAGATGCAACATTTACTCTGTTAGATTAAATGTCGCCCTGGGCTTAGTACTTTTCACTTTTCCACTTTTTAATTTTACCGTGTAGTGTCGGTTTTAGAATAACATCTCTTCATTTTATTCCGTGGGTGTCGTAAGAGACGACTAAGGAAATAGGTTAAGAGGATAGGAGTCGCAACACTTCTCCATACAAACGTAGGAAGTCCCCTGTTTTCTCCGTGAATAATGACATTAGAGCAAAAAATGTTTTTACATTATATAATATGTGTATCTGTTGTGGCTATGCCCCTACGGTTTGCTTTTATCGATATTGTAAATAAATGAAAAAAAAAAAAAATAGAAAATCGATAAAAGCAAATCATAGGGGCATAGCCACAACAGATACAATTTTAATGAAAAAAAAATTTTTGCTCTAATGTCATTATTCACGGAGAAAACAGGGGACTACGTTTGTATGGAGAAGTGGCGCGACTCTTATCCTCTTAAGGTACGTTTTAGGCGACAGACCAGCAACCTGTCACTATTATACCTGCGACCTTAAAACCCAAAAAACTATGCTAGAAGTGGCCACGAAACGTGGTCATGGTTTTGTCTATGTAGCGTATCGTGTACTCTGCCTACCCCGTTTGCGAATTCAGTATATGTATGTATGTATGCTACAAGACAGCGATTGCGAGGGCGTTAGTAAATAAAGACTGAAAGGTATCGAGAGACCACTCAGTGCACCCACGAGCGCCTAAAATAAATATACCAGAATCAACAGGTACTCTGTTTGATTAAAAGTAGCCCCGGGCTCAGTAATTTTAAATTTTCTAGCGTTTGAACGGCGACAAAGGGTCGTGTGGCACGGTCGCCGCGTGGGAAGGCAGCGGCGTGCGATGCCGCAAGGTGGACCTGACGTCGCCGACTTCTCCGGCAGCCACGCCGGCCGTCCATCCGGCGCCGGGCGCGCCGCCCCATCTCATCGGCGTAGAACGGCGGCAGAGCATACTCCAGGTATCGTCGTCATCATCACAATCATAATTGTCATGATAGTCGTTGCCTTCATGATCATCATCATCAAGCATCATTATAATCGTCGTCGTTGTCGTCATCATCCCCATTCACATCATCAATGTCTTCGTCATCGTCATCATCATCGTCACCTTCATCACTGTCGTCTCATCAATGTCGTCATCATTATCACCGTCGTCATCATCACTATCATAATTGACATGATAGTAGTTGTCTTTATGATCATCATCATAAGCATCATAATAATCATCGTCGTCGTAGTAGTCATTTTCATTTTCATCACTATCACCATCACCATCATCATCATTATCATCATCATCATCATCGTCGTCGTCGTCGTCGATATCGTTGCGACAGTTGTCATGCGATGCCGCAACGTGGATCTGACGTCGCTGACTTCTTCGGCAGCCACGCCGGCCGTTCATCCGGCGCCAGGCGCGCCGCCCCATCTCATCGGCGTAGAACGGCGGCAGAACACACTCCAGGTATTAGCGTCGTTACATCATCGCCATTGTCACTATCGTCATCATCATAATCATGAACATCGTCATCGTCGGAATCATTATTATCATCATGCGATGTCGCAATCATCATCACCATGAACAACATCATAATCATCGTCGTACTCATCTTCGTCGTCATTATCGTCATCATCATCATCATTACCACCACCACCACCACCACCAACATCATCGATAGATATCATTATAACAATGATAATGCGATGTCAAAAGATGACTTAACCTTGCAGTCAATGCTCTTCGCCGCAACGTCTGCGTTGAGCATATTTTGGTATATTTTTGCGAAACTGTGAACAATACCTAACAGAATCGACACATGCTGTTGTTACTTCTTCCTATTTTGCATGATATTCTGCACAACTAACAGAACAGTAATAGTGGCGAATAATACATAATTATTATTTTAGACACTTAAGACTTCATCACTAATTGGATAAAATACCTACCAATCCCAAGTCGGTGTAGTGATAAAAATGTAATTATGTCCACAAAATTCCCTAGTTCTTTCACTTTCCTCTTCATCATTTTATTTGCTAACTAAATAATTGCAATTATATTAATAAAATTGGCCCCAACATGAGCCCCAATAAAAGCGAACTTCGTCCCTCAAGTGTCGTTCATAATTACAATCAATCGAGATAGTTCCCAATACAATTAACTACATTTTGCCATTTATACGGCATAAAGCGTCAAATAAATCAGCAATTATGAGAATAAAGCTATTTACAGCTAACATGTTAGATTAGTTTTACATGGATACGTCTGTTTTTGCACTAGTAAGTTGTCCTGATTTGTTAATGTTCTATACATTTCGTACAATGAAGCGCCTTGAAAGCCCTTCTAATATCATATTACTACTCGTACTAGCTTTTAACACTTTTTGTAAAATAATTTCATTTTGTATTTTAGATATCGGCTTATTTTATTTGAGACTGTAATTTCAGATAGCTTTTCTAAATAAATAATAACTCACACTGTATTGTAAATATTTTAAATCACAGCAACAAGGATCCTAGGTTGTTGCCCCGATATTTATAGAAATACGGCGTTTACCACTGCTTTGCCAGTTATCAGCGGAGCCAGGCCGTGTGGTGCCGGGTTAGAATAACACTGCCCCCTTTCTTCCCGTGGGTGTCGTAAGAGTTGATTCTGGGAAAGGGTTAGTGTATTGTGAGCGATGGGCTAGCAACCTGTCACTGCAATATCACGTTTAACCATCTGTTTACCCTGAAATTGCTAAACGTGGCACTGGATTTTTGAATTCATGTGCTCTGCCTACCCCTCTTGGGAATACAGGCGTGATAATAATAATGTTTGTATGTATGTATGTATTGCCTGTTATTACTATTAAAAATAATCACGTAAACTTTGGCCTACGAATTCAATAAAATAAATCAAAATGATTTTTTTTTCGACACTACAGCCGTTGTTCTTTATTTCTTTTCGCCATTTTGCACATTTTTTTTTAAACACTGCGGAGAATATAGTGCAAAGAAACAGTTATAGGATAACTCGAATAATCTTTTTTTTTGGCAATAGGTACGTTAATGGCCATCAAAAAGTACTATGGCCTTTAAAAAATATAAGGTTTTCTGTTTCCATCTTCGGGCACTTTTTGTGTGCTTTCACAAAAAAAGTATCCTTTTTGTTCTTCCCATCAAATATCCGCCGAAAGTGCAGTGAACTCGAACGAATGCAAATTAATTTCCCACTCGAGTCAGCAATTCCTGCACGCCATAAAAAGGTTTTTATCTTTGTTTCATTAAATCAGCCCGAGGTGAGATTCGCTCTTCGACCCAGACGGAATCGCGTCTCCTGAAACGTTAAAGCCATGTATTCACTAGAAGCACATTATGTCGCTGAGATAAGTCGTCCGAGGAATCGTATCTCCCGAAACGTCAATGCCATGTCGTCCGACATTCAAGTTGTTTGTCTGTGTTGATTTTACCCTTTACCTACGGGTGTCAACTATAGATGACAGTAAGGCTACATCTCTGCAAAACGGGTGTCAACTATAGATGTTCAGAGTCTAAGCAGCTCACAACATTTTTTCTAACAAAAAACTGGATTCCTGTAATTTTAAGAGACAAAAGTGATAATTTATCAAAAAATCTATGCGTTACGTCTATAATCAATATAAATTTATACGAAATTTCAAGCACGTATCTGCGAGAGTTCAACAAAATTTGAAAGTGAAATTGTGTCTAATGTCACTCGCGCCAAAATATGTCCGTATTGGGCAGTGACTGGCGATTAGGTCCCCGTAGGTAAAAGGTTAACGTAGTTTGTCTCTGCAACTTTGTTCTTCGACATAATGACTTATTCACATTTGGCGACTGTCAAGCCAAGTATACACTAGGGGACAAAATAATGTCCCACGACATGTGTCGGTGACGTGTCAAGCGGAGCCGGCCGATTTCGCCAGATATATCTGGCGACATCGCGCGACAAGTGTCGCATGATGTTGCCAGACATGTCGAGTGAAGTCCGGCAACGTCGCACTACTTCACCCGACGTTGCTGGGGACACGTGTCGTGGGACATTTGTCCCCTAGTGTATCCTTAGCTGTAAGGAACACGAAGATCGCGCGTGTCAACGCTCTCAGAGCATCGACTAGCGACAAGTCCTGCTACCCGTGAATGTCGCAAGTCGAGCGATGTGTCGCGGGACACTTACATTTCGTGTCGGGCGACAAGGTCGCGCGACAAATGTCCCCTAGTGAAGACGTGGCTTAATAATTCTTTAAAACTCGGCAACGATATGTAAATTTATGAGTAAATCGAAGCGCCGTCTTCCATTCTACTCAAACCGAGGAAGCAGCGACGCTTTCAGGTATATTTATAGCGGATTTAAATTCACAACTGTACTTGAAGCAATACAATTCATATAAACTTTTGTAGTGATTTTGTTGATCAGGGTTTTGTTATATTTCGTGGTGAGATAGACACCAAGATTTATTGGTTTTCGCGCATCGCTTCTGTCTGGAAAAAGCGACGAACTTTCCCCCACTCTAAAAATGTTGCCATCTTACTTCCATGGGACTATACTACCTCTTTAGTCCTTTGTCTCTCAACACGGGTATTGTTTCATACGAAACGTTATATAGTTATTAGTCAATTAAAATAATTAAGTTAGTGTATTCCATTGTCCAGCATTACCTGCATACAGTGTGTATTTTTAATATTACCTCAAACCGTAATTTAACGTAGGTTTAAGTACAATTAACCGATATCGCAAGATAATTTTAAGTTAGTCCTAACCAGTAAAGCGTAATTAATTTTTTAAAATTTATCAAGCAGCAATGTATTGCGTACACTTATTTGACAGAAAGAAAAAAGGGATCTAATGTTATTGTGTAGCTAATTATCGTTAGGTACGTATTTCCTGCATGTGAGACTAACTACTTGGCAGCCAAAACCGAGGCATTATGGCGTTTAAACATTTCATTTATGTTAAATTAATAAGTCAAATAAAGGCAAGGAATTCTTGTTACAAAACAATACTTACTAACCACTTTAGTTTCAAACAAATGTCTTGCACCGAACAAGTCACATACATTTTAATTGAATACTACCACATCCTTTGAATTCTTCTGAAATTGATATAAAACCTATGATTCTACTATTGAATTACTATTATTATTTTAATTTATCAAGCACTGTAAGGAAGATAGTAAACATTACAAGTCAATTGACAAGATAACGTCAAAGACACACTTCAACCATAAACCTACCACAGAAATCGCTACCTATTTGAATACTTAAATAGTTTGATCAAGGAGTATTAATTTTATTCACAATTGATTAAATTTTAAGGTAAAATACAAACTACCAACCTTATGATAATTAATTTCAGCAAACTCAGGTAGTCTGTTTTACTGGCTGGTATGAGAATGATGACATTAAAAAAAAATACAATTGAAAGAAAAACGATTTGTTTTGACGTAGATTATCTCGTAAATCGGTGTGCAGCATGAAAATAACCGCGAATTTTTTTCGCGGATTATTTGGACTGACGAAAGTACCTTTTCAAGGAACGGTGTATGGAATCAGCGGAATACCCACTAAACCCTCACGTTTTGAACTAAACAGGCCATCAGTACCGCTGGTCAGTGAGTGTATGGGCGGCAATCCACGGAGATCGCATCATCGGGCCAGTTTTCAATGACGAAAATTTTAACGGCGACAAATTTCTCGAGCTGATTAATGGCACTTTATCAGATTATGTTAACGCATTACCGGAAACTGAACGTGCAGCAGACGTGGTTGTAAATGAATGGTGCTCCTCATCAGTTCGCGTCCGTAATGCATTGAACGCTATGTTCCAAGACCGATGGATGGGAAGGTTTGGCTCCCGTCGTTGGCCAGCTCGTTCGCCAGACCTCACGCTTCTGGACTTCTACTTATGGGGAGCGGTAAAAAACGAAGTTCATTCCCAGCCCCGAACGACTGTTGAACAACTGCGAGAAAAAATTACAAGTTGTGACAGTTGTGACGTCACGCCATCAAGGCAAAGTAGTTAGTAGCGATACATTGCGTGCTGAATTATTTTATAAGGAAAATAAAAAAATGGAGTTAAGAGTTTTTTTCCTGCAATATCAGATCGTATCACTAACGCCACCGTCTGGTTAAAATTTGAGGTAATATCAAAAATACACACTGTATAAACACTTGTTTTCTATCGCCATTTTGATTTCACCCTGTGTATAGAGATATTCGCATCACACGCTGCTACGTGCCGTCGACATCGAAACATCATCCTAACTCTCTGCCGGTTTTTTCTCTGGCTTTCGACGCGAAACAATTGAATTTTAGTGGCACGAAGTTATCCTTTGTTCACGTGAAACGTATCCAAACCATCAAGGTCGATCACTACCCTTATCATATTTCAAGTTCATTGCCTCTGTCCCTTGGGCGGTAAAACCTTTAGCCGACACGACAGGTAATGTGTAATGTTTTATTTATTGAAATTGAGTGTCAACAGTGAGGTCGGTAGCCCCACAAATGTAATGCAGCGAATTTGAAATAGGAAACTAGAGCGTCCTTACCTACGAAATTATTATAATTAATAATTCACTGGGACGTGTATAACTTTTCCGTGTCGGATTTAAATTACACCTCTCCATTTCTTCCGCGGGTGTCGTAAGAGGCGACTAAGGAAATAGGTTAAAGTATGTTTTGGGCGACAGGCTAGCAGCCTCAACCTACCTGCCAACTCAAAACCTTAAAAAATATGCTAGAAGTGGCCACGAAACGTGACATAGTCATAGTTTTTGTCTATGTAGCGTTTTGTGTGCTCTGCCTACACCTTTTGGGAAAACAAGCGGGATGGTATGTATGTATAAACTAGAGCGTAGCAAACCCTAGCGCCATCTAACGTCGAATAGAGGAACTTTTTCTACAAACGTCATGAACAGTTCATTTACTTTCAGTTACTGTCATAGTTACTATAACGCGTAACGAAGTTTCGAAGATCGGTTGTATAACTACTATTTTCAAGTTGAATAATTTACGCATAACTTACGTTTTAAATCGAGTTTAGCTCAACATGTTTAAGGCTAATCCGGTAGCCCTTCATCTAGGAGCCACGGCAGCTGGTGCATCCAAATGCGCACCGCGCGCCACCGCTCTGTACGCGCGCTGCTCGTGCTCGACGAAACTGAAACCAACGCATGACTACCTTCATTATTATTGTCATTATTGTCAAATTTAGGGTGGCACACAACACTGAAAATATCACTTTGTAAAGGCACGTCCACAACATGGAAATATGGCGAGCTAAATTCGACTTAAAACGTGAGTTATCCATATATTCAAGCCAAATTGTAAATACTTAATATCTGTTGAAATAACATTTTTGTATGGAAACCGACGGTAGTAGTCCGAATTCATAATGCTTCAGTACTTTCCTGGTTTCCTGAGGGCATTGTACCGTAAAACAGGGTGAGTAGGGATGCCGGAAGGTTGAGATGATTTTAGTAGACTAGTATACCTTACCTTTATAATAGAACTCTTAGAAATTGAACTTCTTACAATCCAAAGTGTCGATCATGCGATTTTACCTTTCTAACTTACATACATGCATCACATATATTTTCAAATTAAATTTCAAAATAAATATATTTATTTGCGTTGCAGAACACACGAAACGGTTCAAGGACAAAATTCAGACTATAATTATCATGTTTCGTAAACTATTCTCTAAAGCAATATGATCCACGATCACCTTATTGTTTCCAATCTCGCTTTTAAATTGAATCAAATCAAACAGTCGTATTCCTTCCCGAGACAAATTTGAAACCAATCGAACGAATGATTTACTAAAAATTCGTTTCGCGTAAGAAAAATGACAGTTGCGGATTGGTTTATTATACGAAAGCATTTTATCTCGCTTGGACTTACGATCGCTTTCCTCCCCCAACACCATGCCGATTGCCGTGCGAGCGCGTTAGGGTCTCCACACATTAGTCGACGCAGTTTCGGCAAAACGCGGGTAAAAAAGCTTTACGTCAACGCAATAAGGGCGAACAAGACGTCAATTGGCTCGGCCATTCTCCGCCGAGCGAGCCGAGCCAATTTTATTGACGTCTTGTTCGTCCTTATTGCGTTGACATAACGCTTTTTCTACCCGCGTTTTGCCGAAAAGGCGTCGACTGGTTTGGTGAGACCCTTAGACAAATAACCCCAAGATTTGAATGTCAGTTTCACTCACCCCGTTTTACGATACTAAGCCTAAACTTTATTTAACGTATTTTATTAGCTTTTATGTTACATGAGACATAAAAAAACGTCTGTAACACCCATTAGCCGATGTCCACTGTGGAATAATAAAATGATTGAGCGGATATT
Organism: Adoxophyes honmai; assembly: GCA_005406045.1. NCBI lineage: Eukaryota > Metazoa > Arthropoda > Insecta > Lepidoptera > Tortricidae > Adoxophyes > Adoxophyes honmai. Next base: position 32,178 of record BHDV01000212.1, read on the forward strand.
GCTTGGGAAAATATGAAAAGTTTGTTAAGGGACGCACTGCAGCGAATTTTTTACGTAATGGTGCGTACATAGTATAACGAGTGATTCGAACAGCACTATTGGTTAAAGTCCAAGCAAGACAAAATCAGTCTCACGTGACATAGGGTGGAAGACTAAAAAAAACTATTTAGTCGGTCAAACAGATTATCAATAAATATAAAACATGTATTTTTTTATTAGACTAACAAAAACAACGATAATACAGCGCTTAAAAGTTTCACCTGAATTCACTACATGGTGCAATTTTTATCTAGGCGTGACGTCACAAGCCCCCTCTCCGGAAGTTTGATGATCGTTTTGTCGATGTTTAGTTATTTATACCTTTTTTTTTGTTAGCTTATAATAGTGTCCCACTGCTGGGCAAAAGCCTCCCCTTTTTCCTTCCACTCGTCTCTGTTTTCAAACAAATCCTGCCAGTCAGGTCTAGGTCTATTTATACCTACTCCACAAAAATGCTAAATGATTGTTATAATTATTATCATAGTCTTCTGTAGTATGAATAGACTTGAAATATTATTTTAGCATTTTCTATTCAAATAAATAAAATAAAATGTTGTGTATAAAAATTGAATGATTTACTTCGCTACAAAATAATAAGACCGTTTTTAATAATCTCAGGTTTTGATGTACTGGTCCCCTTAATGTGTAATGTATTTTTTCATTATTTAAACAGAAAAGGTAGGCCGTTGCCACGAAATGTCTATTCCTCTACTTAAACGTATTTTAATGGGATTCTTTAATATTTATTTACGTTTTCGAATAGTTTTTAGCTCTTATGGGTATGGGTATATCGTTTAATCGTAATCCTTGCTAATATTATAAATGCGAAAGTAATTCTGTCTGTATACGCGCTTTCACGTAAAATCTGCTAGAAATCGTTTTGAATGAAATTTGGTGCACAGATAGTCTAGAGCCTGAGAAAAGACAATAGGCTACTTTTTAATGCAAAAAAAAAGATGTAAAGGGTCGATTAGGGGGATAAAAGATTGAATGGAAGTATTGAAATTTTTGAAGCTAGAAGCTTGAGACTTACTATTTGAGAAAAACTGCTTCTAGCATACTTTTAGGTTTAAAAACGGATGTGCAACAATAATTTAATTTTTAATTTTGGCTGTACGTCGGATTCTACGTTACGATACGACGTTTGGCATTTCCTTTTGATAATACTTCCGTCATAAAAATGGAGAAAAACAAGCTCGTACTCAGTATAATTAAAACAAACTAAAAATCAAAGAACGGGGACGTACATTATCTTTATGAATCAAAAAAAGTGAAGAGGTAACTTAATATTTTCAGGTGGCCTGGTTGGACGCCGACACCGGACAAGAAAGGGTGCTCTGGCGGGAAATCGACAAACTATCCCGGGTCGTATTCCCGGCGCTCTTCCTACTATTCGTGACCATGTACTGGCCAGTGTTGCTGCTAAAAACGAAGACTTCCTCATAACAATCATTTCCCATGTCAACGCATTGAATTGCCCATCAGGCAATTTCGGGCAATAAATTGCCGGCGTGCAAAAGACAAGCTTCTCGTACTTTGTAGATGGCGGCAATGTTTTGGCAATTTTTTTGGTATTGCAACGGCTTGCAGAATGTAGTTTTGCCGGCAGTTAAGTTGCCCTTTTAGCTTCAAATCAGTGCGTTTTCAAAACGTCGAAATAAATCGGTTGACAATCAAAGTGACTTAAATGTTCGAGATTGAGATATAATCAACTCTGATCCGACTAGATAAAAGTCAGTAAACGTTTGATCTTGAGTTACGACTGAAACTTTGAGAGTAAAATGTCTTTTATTGCTTGCAATTACTATTACTATGAACTTCTCATCTCGTTGAGACGTGCGGTAGATTCTTATTTGTAGACTTTAGTAGAATGAAGTGTCAATAGACATCTGATCCGCTACAAGTATTTTGAATTTCGGCTGAGTTTTTTCGAAACTGCAACAATTTGAGACATCATAATAGTAATGAAATCAATAAATAACAATCGTATTGAGATTGAAGCGGCTTACGGCAGCTTACATTTTACTTGTAAAAAAAATTATTAGCACTATTATGTGTACTAATCTTTAATGCTAAACGCAGGTATGAACTGTATAAATTTCTTAATCACATTCTGTATCTTTAAGCCATTATCTGCTGAATTAGTTTAGAGTTGACATTGGGATTGTTACATAAACACATTCTCTATAGAAAACTGTGTAGAAAAATATGAGTATACGTAGGACAACAAACAGAGAACATTAATGTTTTAAAATCGAGCACAAGTTACGCGGTCATCGCTGCTAATAATATAATACTTTTTGATTACGAAATTTTTAAATCAAACTCGGATTTTTATTCGTGAAATAAATTGGGCCAAATTTTAGCATTTTTATGACTTACTTTCTAAAGTTACCCGATATCTTTTTAAAATTACAGGCTGTTTAAAAAAATTAAAATTACCTACAGTACCTACACGTTTGTAATAAAAAATGATAAGAGTTATCGATTACTTAGGGCATTTTTTTTCAAACATTTTTACGATAAAGAAAAAATTAAATTACTTTCTGAAATGTAAGAATGAAACTCAGAATTATAAACTTGACAATTCATCGTTTTGCTCAGATTCAGTATTCATTAAACACTTAAAATGCTAAAACTTGTTCTTAAACTCTTAACACTGTTTTAGACACGAGAAACCACTTAAAAATCTTTACGAGGTCTTAAAATTCTAGACATTAAACTCACGTTAGAATCACCGTTATAACACGAAAAAAAGTTTGAACTGCTGAATTGTAGTTGGCGGGTAAAATATGTTTCTGAACTTTATGAAATATTTATGAGATGGGACCGCGTGTCGGCTATCCACTTGGGAAAGTATCCGATTCTGAGATATCAGTGTCTTAAATTTTGCTGGTAAGTAAAGATTTGGTACGCGAAAAACGTTGTTTTCTTTTTGTACTTCGAAATAATACTGGCCACTTTGAAAGACTCAGTTCCTTTTTCAAAGTGTACTTTTTTAAAGATAGAATCTTTTACTCTCCACGTGGAAACGAACAGTTTGGTTTTTTTATTGCCGATACATGTAGGCACAAGGCAATGCTTTGCCTTCCAAGATAATTATGATTCGTAAGACCTATGGTCTCCTCTTAGACCATAGGATGTCTTTAGTGAGTCGTTCGTTATTTCCAAGAGTTCAAACTTCCAAAGAGCTCTATGCTTCGACTAGATGAATCCAATGTCTCGTGATATTGTTTGATCCTTTTGAATGGGAAGTATGAAAGTGGATTCTGGATCTTTTGTTGTAACAATCTTTATGAATAATATTGGATTTATAAGGAAGTTTTAGATAAAAGTGAGAATTTAAAATCGTGGTTAAAATACAATGTCATTTAAAAAAGAACCGTTAGTTAGGTTTAGGCGTAGGTAGAGCAATGAATTGTTTTATCGCCTAGGCTGTATTTACGTCCCACGTTCGGGTACAAGCGGCCTCTTAATAAATAGTAATTTGAAATCAATTATTTGTATATTCATGACTTAGCACCGTTAAATAAGACAGTGACTGTGGGCATTGCTTGTATTTAAGCAGTATGGTCATAAGTTGGTAGATTGTAATAAATTTTAATATTATTTAATTACAATTTGTACAAAACGAAGCACAATTTTTAATGATTGTACATATTTTAATGCCTTTCTCCAAAGGAGAGCAAGCACAAATCGATATCATAAATCAAGCAAATTTTTTACACTGGTTAATTGTGTATTGTAAATAAAGATGTGCTCAGATAAAGCAATTAAAGTAGTTAAGAACTATACTTAGACAAAAACTTGCGTGAAACTGTTAAAACTTTGTCCAAAACTCCTCAAACTTCACTTATTCATAAAATCTCGACGATTGCTGTAAAAGTTTCAGATTCAGTCAGCAACATAGGTATCGATACGATCAAATTGCCCTAACTGCGTAAACGCCGTTATTGTCTCAATACTAAGGTCGTGTTTATATATTTTTGACATTTAAATAGTATCGATATCTTTGTGGCTGACTGTACAATTGTAACAGGGTTTTTCCGAGTGGCGCCAACAGACATGTGAAGGTATAATTCGAATGTTCCACGTCTAATCAATTTAATCTTATTGTGGATAATACACTAGGTTGAAAACTTGCTAGAAAAAGTTGGGCAAAGGTGGTATTTCCGATGATGATTTTACCTTAAAGGTATCTTAAAAGTATCTTAAAATAGGTACCTTATTTATAAGTGCATGATTCAGCACTGGCTTGAGAGCTTTAAGAATGTGATAGTTATATGTAGAAGATTGTTTGTAATTAATATTATTTTTGTTGTTAACAATTTTTTAGAGTATTCAACTTTATTGTGTGAAATGTGAAGAGAGAGCTTGCTAATTCAAAGCTTGTGAAAATGTTACAAAAATCTAAAGACATTTATTAGTCTATTGTCACGTGTAAATTATGGAAATTTTAATGTAAATAATAGTTTTAAGATTTTTCCTTCTCGAAACACCATCGAAAATAAAATAAAAAGGTTTAAAATTAGAAATTAAAAATAAGTGAGCTAGTATGGTATGCTTTCTTTGAATCATTTTGCTACATGTTTACGCCATTATTAGTTTGTTATAAAAGGAATGTAAAAAAATCGAAAATTAATAAAATAATATTGGAGATTTAGAGGTGAACAATGGAACTAAATAATTAAATTGCAACCTTTTAAATCAACTCAGCGAACTTTAAAAGAATACTGCAAATATTGAATCGTTTGAAGTTAGAAACGCGCACAACTGTTTTTAACAGCTAGTTTTTCTTTCACATATTAAATATGAATTATTCGACATTAAAGCCATTATTCTTTCTTCCTATATGCGATTCTGCATAATATTCAAAGACAGCTGCAGAGAATATTATACAGAATAGTGAAAAGGAAGGAAAATAATGGCAAAAGACAAGACGTGTTAAATAATCTCTATAGATACGTGCAATGAAAAGAGTTGCCGAATGTACTACACAACGCATGATATAGGATGATATGGGAAAGTATTGGAAGTTTTACTTTTATCTCTAGCAGTAAACAATACCGTTTTTAAATTAAATAAATTGGGATAGGCTGGTAGTGAGCTTCCATGAAGTTAAGCTTAATTAGCTTCTGAATCAATTAGGACTGTTGCACGAGCAGAAAGACGTAAAAAAAGTGTTGAAGTTCCTTTCCACGGATGCTACCCTGGTTGGACCGATGAATTTTATTCCTAAACTGTTGTATTATTGTATAAAACTTCAGCTCAATCTGTATTTGACTACAAACAAACATGCATTGAGACAGTGGAAGCTAAATACATTCACCGACAAAATTATCCGCACACCCTATTTTTTTTAATTATGTTGAAATTAAGATATTTGTCAAGAGAAGGATGAGTGGATAATTTACCACTGACAGCTTATTAAATTGATAACATGGCACCCGACCCAAAAACAGCCAAGAGAAAATATATATGAGAGAGCAACTTAATGATGGCAAGTTTCTTTCTTGATCTACGTCTGAAAAAATTTTGTTCCCTTCTTCTCAGCTTCTACACTTTTTGTCTATGTAATTATTAATTGAGGGATATTCGTTTTTTTAGCAGTTGCGTACATTATACCTAAATATAACCTAATTAACACTCAAGTTGTAACTAAAAAACGGCTACCTAATTTTAAATGTCGGGCAAGTACATGACTAAAAAATAAATAATCTATTGCTTATACAACTTTTAAAGTCAAAATTCATGCCTTGTCATTTTATTGAAGAGTACCACATTCTAAGAAAAATGTTGTAGACTTTACTGTGAAAAAGTTCAAAGAACTTACACTCTATTCATTAAGAAAAAAACTTTCTATAGATTGGTATTTTACTTGAAACTAAGGTTTTATTATTTACGCGAAAAACTTAAGCCTCTATCTATGATAGTGTAAAAAATAAACAAGGCTTCTATAGTAAAAAGAAAATTTGGATATTTTTGTTCGAACGTTAGATATTTTATTATTTGATAGAGAATTCTGCGAACAATAAATTGTTAATTATGAAAATAAAATAATTTTTGAAGAATTTTCTTCGTTTTATTTCTAAACTATGTGTTCTAAAATTCGATTATCACTCTCCATCGCAAATTAAATATTAAACGTAGATCAGTCGTAATATGACCCCAGTCTGATATGAGCGATCAATATTACCAAGAGCTCAATTTAAATTTGTATTTTTAATTTCTAATAATGTAAATTAAATCAGTCCTGTGACCGGCGATAACGCTATAATTTTTAAGCCCAAGTTAAACTTTTAACTTTCATTCCTTTAACGCCTAAAGAATATTCAAAGCAAACACCAGCCATGAAAACAAAAACTACGAGAATAGGCGTGTCGACAGTATTACATTATCAAAGATTTAATGACTTTAGAGGAAAATACACATTCAAAGGATTTAAAAAACTGATTTAGTTTTATTTAAAAAATTGAGATTAATAAGATTTTCAATAAAATAAAAGAGTAAAATACTGCAATCGGCCATTTTGACTGAAACGCCAATCACAGCGCATGACGTCATACTTATGTACTCTTCACTGTGTTTTGATTACCTTACATACTGATTGCGCGTTACGATTGATATATAGTTGTTTTTGTGATTTATCAACTTTACAACACGAATCTATCTTTAACAATGGAACCAGGTTTTGTTAAGGCAAACAGTGCAAATTTGCCCAGGATCGATTTATTGATGTTGGGCGAGTTCCTTGCAACAAATAAAGAATTTTGCTCTTCCGAATATAGAAACGTGAAAACCTCTTTGTAAATATATTTTATTTGTATTTATCTTTAACACTAGATACAAATATGACTAAGTAGCAATCAGACTCGTTTTAAACTCGTAGAAGTTTATTACGTTTTACTTTTATAGGTTACTAGCTTTCCGCCCGCGGCTTCGCCCGCGTGGAACTCGGTTATATTGCAGTATAAAGCTTCTCGTTTCAAACGACACACAGCGCCATCGATCTATCATCTATCGATCGATCATCGATCCATATCGATCTATCATCGATTGATATCGATCTATCAAGCAAACTATATTTTTGTTTTCCCTCGGGAACATCAATTTTTTCCGGGATAAAAAGTACCCTATTATTTAATCCAGACTTCTATCTTTATGTCTGCAAAATTTCAAAGCAATTGGTTCAGTAGTTACGGCGTGAAAGCGGAACAAACAAACAAACAAACAAACAAACAAACTCACTTTCTGACTTATAATATTAAGTAAGGATTTTTACAATAAGCTTGTCTTTGTTTTTAAGGTTAACTCCCTTACAGTCAGTATAGGTATGTTTGCTAAACCAGTTATTTACTAACAAAACGAGAAAATTTGTATAACTTCGAAACACCTAAATATGAGAAGTGATGGAAGTTTTAGATTTATTGACACACAAAAGCTTTAACCATCGCTTCGCCGTGCAAGCTTTAACCATTTATCTCTTATTATTTTCTTGTATGGGACATGTACAAACACCTTATTGGGTGTCGTTATTGATGTATTTTTGCACTGAGGCACTGCACACCACTTGTAAACTTTAGAATTCATTATTAACACAAAAAATACGCAGTGTTTGTTTACTTTGCTGTCTAGCTGCGCGTAAACAAATTTGACGTACGTAAGTGTGACGTCACACACGACGCCATGACACGGCGAGCTGTTTTCGCGCAGTATTTAAAAATGATTATAAAAATGGCTTTAAATTTACAAAATCTTAAGTTTATTACCGAAATAAAGGTTTTGTTGTAAACAATAGATGGTTATCTGCATTACGGAAGAGGATTTCAAAATCTTTCGCCTTGCCTATTGTAAAACAATATAAAATATCCCAGGCGCTTGTGTTGATATCAATAGTTTTAAGGAAACACCATTTACCTGTTATGTATGACGTTACTAACGAACTAATTCATTTCTGATTCACCACAGAAGTTATTTGCAGTAAACGTCACAGTGACATTGCATTGCTTTTTACTTTTCATTATAAGTGAGTCTCATGATAACTTCATGTTCAAAGTTCATTATATTAGCATAGGTATATAATACGTCAATTAATGCACGGGGTTTTTCTTAGTTCTTATTAATGTAATGTAATAATGGTAAGTCTTCAGTTCCAGGTAAGATTTGTAATAAATGACCTAACGGACAACGAAGCTTGGACTGCGTAGTTAGGTACAACTCGTTTCCAGTTCGCTGTTTCGTCTATCTTTGCTGTAGTGTTTACTCAAGATTTTATTTGACAAGTCCAGATAACTTAACTAATGAAAAGTAAAACCTAGATGGCTCTACTTAGCGGAAGTCCCGCCCGGTAGAACCAAGATGAGACTTATTCTATTTGACTGAAGTTTCAAAGCATATTGCTAAATGCAAACTATTTAAGTTTTGAATTTTAAAATATTTTCAAAATTCAAAACTTTATTTATACAAATAGGCTCCTAAGAACACTTTTACATGTTATTTTTTACCATCAATGCCAACAAGAAACTTAAGGTTGCAAGAGACGTAGCAAGATTTTAAGTAGTGGGATAGCAAAATCTTCCCAAGTTTGATTCCGGACACTACCGTGAATTGGTAATGTAACGTTTCGCGTGCTCTGCGTACCCTACTTGGGAATACATTGGTGATGTATGTATGTACTTAATGAAGCTGTTCATAAAGTATACGTACATACAAACATCACGCCTGTATTCCCAAATGGGGTAGGAAAAACATACAACGCAATACACAATCCAAACATGACTTCTAGCATGTTTTTAGGTTTCAAGTTAATAGGCATTCGACTCGATGCAATCTGTCACCAAACGCATCCCTACTACACCTAGTTCTTAGTCGCTTACGACATCCACGGAAGAAATGAAAAGGAGTTACTCCCCAGCCCCATACAGTAAAAAAACGTTAATTGCAAAACGTTTCGTAACTTGATCACGATCCCAATTTGCCAGTTTTACCGCGTCACAGTCAAGGAAACTAAAAGTGTCATCTGCGGTCAGATTTCCCTACTAATGTTACTGACGGAGGCTCCGGTTGGCTTCCTCATGAGTGATTCATGTCAGGGACGCACTGACAATGAGTAGCTTCACGGTTTGCGCACAGAGATGACATAATTCGCGAGAATGACACACAGTGGCAGATTGTGGTCGTAGTTCTACGACTCTCACGAAAATCTGCACTCTGTCAAGCAATTAGTCAAATTCTTTCCTGTGTGGAGTCCTCTCCGTTACTTCTGTGGGTGTCGTATGAGGCGACAAAGGAAATAGGTTTAGGGATGTTTCAGGCGACGGGCTAGCAATATTTCATAGACATACTCCCATCTGTTTTTAAAAAGAAAATTATGCTTGAAGTGGTTGCAAAGCGTGAAAGTTAAGTTTTTTTTTTAGTATTCTAGGTGATATTTTAACTCAGTTCTAAAAAATAAACAGATAATCTGAAATCCAGTAAATGTCTAACGAATTAATGATGCAATTAAAGTGAGATTCTTAGTTTATAATGATCGTAACTTCCATAACACAATAGTGAGGTTTCAGCGTGTTAAATTTGACCGTCATTAATTCAGAAAAAAACTTAACAAAAAAAAAATAGAAAAGCCCATATAATTTTTCTTCCAGACTTTTGTATAAATTTTGTTTCATTAGTTACTCCAAATCATAAAATTGAGTCTCATAATTAGTTTCTTAGTTACATACTAACACGCATATAAGTTTCATAACATTGGATAATATCATGTTATTGTTGGTCGTTAAAATAAGTGAAAAACCATTTAGTGCTGAAAACTCCCGTGGTACAGAAATCTTCACAAATAACGCTGATTTACTGCGTAATGATCTAAATAACATTAAAATTGATGCTTATTTCTCCAACACCACAAAACCAAGTAATAATTAAAATACAGTACCACAAACAAAATCAAACTCCATAGTTCCGCTCTCCAGCCCAGCCTTTAACCGCTGGCAAAGTAGAAAGGTATCACCAAACATTCATAACGCCAAATTGTGGCGGAAAAGCGAGGTAAGGGTAAAGACGTCACTATCCTAACTTTATCGCCATGTTCCTTGTTAGGCCTACCACAATTTACTTTAATGTTGTTTCTATGTCCCTCCGGGAATTCCTTGTCGTCTTGAGGCTTTTTGTGTTTGTGTAAGACTTTACTATCGTCTTGTTATGTAATGTGGAACACGTGTATGTAAATAAAACAGCGATTCGATGAAGAATAGGGAAAGAAACAAATTAAGCTATCTGCTGGATTATTTTTTAGTTTTAATATTAGGTAGTTGTGTCCTGTTAAAGTAAAATAGGCTACTAATCATGCCTAAAGTTAAATAAACAAAAAAAATATCACAAAGACAGTATTAATGTCCGTTGCATAGTATTTTATTGTATTGTATGACTCTTTATTGGACATAAAGCAATTACAGAAAAACAGGATACAGGATAACAGCTTCATGTACAAAGGCAAACTTATCCCCGAGGAGATCTCTGCCAGTTAACCTAGAGTAGACATACAAAAAAAGAAAAAATATGGAGATGAAACTTTAAACTATAACTAAACAAATATGTATAAGCAAATAGTTTTAAGGGGAATGAACGCAAAAGTAGGCTAAGGCGTATTTTTTGATAGACAGGCTAGCAACCTGCCACTATTACACATGCAGAGTGCCAACACAAAATAATAAAAAAATACGCTAGAAGTGGCCAGTGAAGAAGGCAGAGAAAATCCATTAAAAATGACAAAAATCTATAAAAACAGAAACACAAAGTATCTTACAACTGATTGTTTCGAGCGTAATGTATGTGAAAGTATTCAAAAGCAACATAAAATTACATAATAAATCACATATTCAGTTACATTCAGCAGCTCGTTTGCTTCGTTACATTTGACGTTAAATGGACCTTGCGATTATTAAAACAATTTTGTATGGAACTGTTACAAAACTTATGAGTTTTTCATCTCCATGTAATAGTTGGAGCTGAGAAAAACAAGTGAATACAAGAGCAGCGCAAAAAAATGCTTTTGAAGGCCCTTTCATTGTTTTTACATAACAAGTGAGCTACATTTAACATTCGTCGAGCACGAGCAGTCGCGCGAAGAGAGCCGAGGCGCGCAGTTCGCGTTTGGCAGCAGCAGCTGCCGCGGCTCCTAGATGAAGGGCTACGAATTAGTCCGAAACATGTCGAACTAAACTCGATTTATAACGTGAGTTATCCGTATTTTATAAAATGAACAAGTGAGTTAAGTTATGTATATGAATGAATGAATGAGGAAAATTCAATACTTTTAAAGGTCGAAGAATAAAATTGTCAACTTCACTATGTTAGAAAGTTGTTAGCTCCGATAACAATACTAATTGGTTCACAAAACACTTGGTAACAGGGTTTAAAAGAGATAACGCACTAAACTTTCGTTTTCACTTGCGATGGTTAAGAGGATAGGAGTCGCCCCGCTTCAAACCGCTTCTCCATACAAACGTAGTCCCCTGTTTTCTCCGTGAATAATGACATTAGAGCAAAAATTTTTTTACGTTATATTTGTATCTGTTTTGGCTATGCCCCTATGATTTGCTTTTATCGATTATTTTTTTTTAGAAGCGGGGCGACTCCTATCCTCTTAACCGCTGTAACAATACGGATATAAGTTTAGTTTCAGAGACATACAGGAAGGGCTTAATATTTTTTAACCACAGAATTATTACTTTTTAAAACGCTGTGTGGTGTCGGATTTAGAATAACATCCATTTCTTTCGTGGATGCCGTAATTTTAGTCGACAGGATAGCAACGTGTCATGGTATTGTCTATATAGCGATTCGTGTGCTCTGCCTACCCCATTTGGAAATACAGGCGTGATGTATGCAACATTTTCCTTTCTTTCTCAATTAAAAAAAAAACATCTCAGATTCAAGATAATACACACGCAAGCAAAAGTATTGCATCACTTTACATTTTTTCGTATTCATCACATAACTTTGTAGTTTTCGGTTTGATCTCAAAAATTCTGGTACCAAAAGAAAGCTTATAATGTAAGGATCTTGAAAACATGACAATTTCATAAAAAATCTGTTTCAAAACCTGAAAAAAAAAAAAAAAGGTTAATGAAAGTAGCTGCAAAATGGCCCGTAAATAAAATGGACAATGTTTGAATTAAAGGCTTGTTTTTAGAAAATAACAAGATATTTGATACAAAATTATTATTAAATTAATATCGTGTATTGCCCCCCGTGCCCTGACGGTACAGTTAAGGTGGTTTTGCATTGACCTGATTAACTTCTGGACATAACTCTGAGGATTAGCGTCCCACACCTCCAACAAATGCGTTTTCAGGTCATCTAACACGGACAGGGCTGGATGCCGAGCTCGAACCTTCCTTTTTAGGTAGTCCCACTTGTGTTCATTGGGATTAAGATCCGGATTCATTACTGGCCAATCCATGGTCGTGATGCCAACCTCCCTTAGGTAAGCGCGCGGACACTCTCGCGGCATGACAAACGATATTGTCTAGCATAAGTGTGAACCCCTCATCAAAACTACCAGCATAAAGAACAACGAGTTCTTCCAGAACATTTTTTATGTTCCCGGAAGAGGTCAAACCACCACCACGACCCCCCAAGCATGAGAACCAGCTCAGAGCGCGCGTCGTACGAAATGACGCCCCAAAGCATCGCGGAACCACTTTCTTTAACGACTCTACCGGAGAAG